>JASEVX010000004.1:126347298-126458346 GCA_031761405.1 Serripes groenlandicus | reverse complement strand
TATCAGAAAAATGGGTTGATTAATTAACCCTTCCCCTTATATAGGCGCTTTCTGATGCCTCTACAGCAGACGGCCTTTTGAAAACATAGTGACAAAAGAAGAAATTGCACAAAACGTGCAATTTCTCCTTTTGCCACAATGTTTTCCACTTTTTGTCATAGGTTATCCATTCAATTATGGAGATTTTCTATGTTTTCACAAAATACCTTCAAAGTTGTCTGCTGCAGAATTGTCGTATGAGGGAAAGGGTTAACAACTCACCTTAATAAAGACGACGGAATGAAACGGACGGATTAGTCGACTTTTACTTCGTACTGGCACCTATAAAGTAATCCCCACCTGAATACTGTAACACCTTTTTACGAGCGCGTATTAATATTTGAAGAACTTTGTTATGCACCGGAACTGGATGATTGATAAATATGGCTGTCGAGATGACGTTTCATTTACATTGGTGTAAAAATATTTTCTAAACCAATTTCCGGTTCCTATGAGAATGCGAGTGAGTATGTGTTTGAGCTCAATTCATGTGCGAATGTTGATGGATAGGTTTTTTACTTTTTACTTGTACGGTCATACTATGATTAATGTTCCAAGTGCCTATGTTTGTACGTACGTGTTTACTGTCTTACAAAATGGACAGCATTAGTTTACCGATTACCAGATCCCTTTGGCATGAATAAGATAAGAAACTAGCCTGTTTCTAAAACTTTTTTTTCTCTTAGATCACATTAAACTACTACAATTGACCTCCGTGTTCTTAAAAAACTCAACGGTCCACCTGCTACATGTATGCTATACCAAGAATCATCTTCCATGACGATAATTCGGGGAATAAATGTTATTTCTCGGAGTATATAAGTATACTCGTTTTAAGCAATTTCTTTGTTTTCGATAATATGTTCAAAAGTCTAAATTGTCAAATGAATTAATGTTTCTCTTCCATTTGAAGCTAAATTTGTCATAAATTTGCTGTATCATGGACATTTATTAACTTCTTACGGATCTGAGTCCATGTTGGACCGTGACTTGAAATGGAGTAATGTTTTTTTCCAATGTCCATAATATTTTCAAAGGTCTAAAAGTGTCGTACTTCGGCTGTAACGGGGATTTTTTTTTAGGTGGCTCTATCAATCTGAGCATACGTTGGAAACATTTATTGAATTGAAGTTATCTTTTAATCATTAGTTCTTGCGTTGCACTTTCAAATAAATAAGTGTCCAGTTGAAGACAGACAACTCTTTATTAAATCGAGAGTATGATTCAACAGTCTCAATACAACACCAGACGGTGAAGTGCTTTTGTACTTCAGTTGCGCTAATGATAAACAAACCAATGGTACGCGTGACCATTTAGATTCAGATCTCAGCGTGCCTCAATGCAGTCTGATTTAGATTTGAAATTATCAAGAGCGTATTTGACAAAAACATACAATTGGATACAAATTTGTCCTTGTAAATTCAACTGTCGCTTGATGAATACACACCAGGCTGTTTACAAAGAAAATTAAAAATGAGCCGTCCAACGAAAAAAACTAACATTGTGGATCAGCCTAAGCATGTCGCGCAAGCTAGCCCGGACATACACTTTTCGCCTCCTGTGGATTTTCTGTTTCTGGGGTCATTGCTCTATACCTCTATCCCCATGAGACGGAATATGTAGGCACGGATTGGACTGCGCGGACTGCACAGGCTGATCTGGGTCGATACATTACGCAGAGGCCACATTGTTGGATTTCTTGTGGAACGGCTAAAATGAATAGTAAAGCGACCTAATGACCTTATTTATTTCATGAAGGAGAACATTATTCATTTCCTACCTTGCTGAATGTATGGAGGTATTGTCATGTTTGAGGTTTTGCGAAATATATCGAGCTCATGTAGTTTTTGTTTGACAAAAATACCTATCAATGCAAAACTAAGATTAGAGTGTACGAATATACTGGCTGTGACGGTCTACATTCTGTATAAATGCTATAAAATGGCAGGTGTTGCTAGATAACCAAATGTTGTTTATAATCGCGAAAAGCAAGAAAACAATAACACTTTTTGTTTCGAACGGGGTATGCCGAGCCCCGGTAGCTCAGTCGGTAGCGACGCGGGCTGTCAATCCAGGGGTTGTGAGTTCGAATCCCGGCTCGGCCAACTTTCTTCCCGAGGATTGACAAAATTCAATGCGATATGCGTCATTCGTCTTCCACCAATGGGCTAAGTCTATTAGGTGGAAAAGCAGCCAGTTGCTTGGGAAGATTGTTGTGTGGAGTACTGGGGTAGGAAAACCAGGAAATGCATGAGTAGGGGAGCTGGCCGCCGTGATATAACTGAGAAATTGTTAAAAAACGGCGTTAAACCTCAATCAATCATTCAAACGGGATGACCATTCTGTGAAACAATTAACTAAACAAGCAAATGAAGATTAAGCTTGCGATTTTTATCCGGTTTTGTTTGCTTTACTGAGGTGTTACGCCGTTGTTTTTTAACGTGTGTTATGTTATATCACGCCGACAATTCGTTTATTTATGAATTCAGGGTAAACAAATCAGAACAAGAGTAGAAAACGTCCCTTGCCGTAAGGCACTCAACTGTGATCACCATGCTAGTCCGCTTATATAATCTTTATTACGAATACAAATAGATGAACAGTTGAGATATTTCTTTTAATAAATATATCCCACGTAAATGGATCTGCAACAGACTTTTTTTGAAAACATTGCGAGACAAGGTGACATTTCGCACAAGTAGCAATTTATTTTTTTGCCACGCAGCAGTGTTTTTAATCTATTCAATAATAGTACGTTCATTAAAGACATGTTGAATATTTTGGCTATATATTTACTAATAAGTCGACTTCTGCGTATCTGTTGTTTGTGGGAAAGGGATGGTTAAAAGCGAAACTAGTCACATCACATGCTTAGAGCTTACGTATTTTCACTTTTATAAACATCAAAATCAACCATTTACCCAAAAATGTACCCAAAACTTACTATTTGTCATTATTTCTATTTTTGACCCTGGCCAAAATCCGAATATCCCGAAAGCTAGTGTTATGTGTCACCTAAAACATACAGTATGCAGTGAATGATAAAACTACCTGTATAAAAATGCTTTGTTCAATTATGTGTTTCTTTAATATTATATGATCATAGAATTGGGTTATATCAAGTAAGTCGATTCGCTTTTGAAAATACATAAAATAATTGAGCGCATGTAGCACTTATGACCGACCATTAATTGTATTAAGACTTATGTCTGCAGCAGACGGCTTTTGAAAACATAGTGACAACAGAAAAAATTGCACAAAGCGTGCAATTTCTGTTTTTGCCACAATGTTTTCAACTTTTTGTCATGTTATCTATTCATTTATAGAGATTTTCTATATTTTGACAAAATATGTTCAGAATTGTCGTAGGAAAAGGGTTAATATCTGATGTCTCCGTTCAGGGATGCAATAACTGCATATTGTACAATATGTAGCTTCGCCATCAAAATAATTATAGATGTCTATATATGTATAGTAAGACTACCTGTACCACATATTAATAAGAATTAGTGAGTTTAGGTACACAGACATTACCTTTGTATATAGTGACATATAGGCCCAAGCTAGGGGCCGGGTGTTTTTCCAACAAACTTTGTTTTATGTTTTATTATATGTTATACAAAAAAAAAAGTCAGGTCACTTTAATCAAAGATTTACTTACTTACTGATTATTACTTGTATACCAAAGTATTAAGCAACTTTTGTTAACTGATCAATTACATATCTTTATTGTATTTGCTTAACTTTTTGTTCAGTCGCAATGGCATTACATATCATCAACTTAAGTCCGATATTTATTGTCATGTGGGTGCTGGATAAAATTATATCTCCTGTATGCGTACATGAGATTGTGTATGTATGAATTATAACAAATGGGCAATATTGTCATATTGCCTGGTCATACAAATACAGTATCTGCAGCCAAAGGACATGTCTTGTTAGTTTACCAACGGCTTCCTTTCACAATTAATGAATGCTGTGGTTATACAGTAGCAATTATTGTTGAATATATTGACCAATCAATACACATTTTTGATAAATTAAGTCAAAGCATTTGTTTAACCCTTTCCCTCAAATCTCTATAATTGAATGGATGACCTGTAACTTTAAGTAGAAAACATTGTGGCAAAAGGAGAAATTGCACTATGTTTTCAAAAAAAACGTCTGCTGCAGAGGCGTCAGAAAGCGTCTATATGAGAGAAAGGGTTGACAATATGTATACAATTGGCTCAATACATAATTAAATATGGAACGCCTCAACTGTAATAATGACGATAATTATTATATTGTGTGCACCCTTTATTATGTTGTGTACATACTTTATTATGTTGTGTACATACTTTATTATGTTGTGTACATACTTTATTATGGTGTGTACATACTTCATGTTGGTCTATGCATTGTTTATTTTGTTTTGTGCATTTCTCATTATTTTATATAGCGTGTCTAGTATGCTAAGTGCACTCAATGTTATGTTCTGTGAGAGTTTTATTGTCTTATGTACATTCTTTGTTATGTTGTGTACGTTCTATATTCTGTTATGTAGATTCCCTTTTCCCTAATGAAGGCATATACTATGTATTACATTGTGTAGGTTCTGTTTGTTGTTTTGTGACTGTTGTATTGTGATATGTACACTCTTTGTTATGCTGTGTGCAATTTTAATTGTGTTTTGTTCCTTGTTTTATATGGTGTACACACTGTATTTCGTTATGTAGGAAGTTTATTATGATGACGCGGACAATATAAACGGGTATAATTCCAGCATGCATCGTCAAAGAAACGGCTAGCGCAACGTCTTGCGATCCATGAGCAATTTCTCCTTTTGCAACAATGTTTTCATCTTTATTCAATTATTGTTCATTCATTTATAGAGAGTTTCCATATTTTTGACTAAATGTTTTCAAAGCCGTCTGCTGCAGATTTGCTGTATGTGGGAAAAAGGCTATTTCTTGTTGTTTAATTTTTCAAATTTTATTTTCAGATTTACATCATTTGTTTGTAAACCATCACGAAAAAATTACACCATTAAAAATAATTTAATAAAATTCATTGCATAAAAAATCACAAATTTTCAAAAGTTTTTTGTTTAATGATTCAACATTCAGATTTTGTTAACATTCGTATAAATATAGGTATATATATTACTGTATCAAAATTTAACTTACAAATAATAGGTAACCAGATTGCTTTTCAAATAAAATAAAATCTTATTTTAGGTGGTGGGTCGAGATTTCGAGTTAACTGATGTATTGAGTCAGAAAAAGGACAGACGGACGGACGACGTATAGAGCGTGTGCTTTGATCTTAAAAACTACTAGTTGTCAAATAAACACACACTTTTACTTATATATATAAACATGAGCTGTGCTCCAGGAAAAACTTATCTTGGCATATTTATGACAAGTAAAAAAGAAAGTAGAAACTGTCTGTTACTATTCAGCAAACAGTGCAGAGTTGGATCAGACTACACAGATGTGTATGTTTATCTAGAACTACATTGGTGACAAATGCCCTGTGGTCGATATTACTCTAACTTGGCTAATGAAATAAAAAGATAGTTCCGAAACTAGTGCGATCGTCTCACCATATAACAAAAATATACACAACACAATAAGAAGTCACGTAAGACAATGAATAATGCACAGAAGATAATAAAGACTGCACAAAACTGAATAAATAATGTGCATAACACGATAAAAACCTTCTCAATGTATCAACGAATGTACAAAACACAAGAAAGATTGCACATAGCATAACACAGAGAGTGCATAAGATAATGAAAACTGCATAAAACACAATACAGGATGCAAATGAAGAAATAAATAGTGTGCATAACATAATTAAAAGTGTACACAGCAAAACAAAGAGTGTGCATGTCATAATAAAAAGGTCACACAACAAAAATCAGAAACTACACAATGGAATAAATTGTATGTGCCTTCATAAATGAATAAGGAACCTAGGTAACATAATATAGAACGAACACAACATAACAGAAAATAAACATAAGGCAACACAACTCTCACAGAACATATAATCGAGTGCACTTAGCATAATAGACAAGCTATATAAAATAATAAGAAATGCACAAAACAAAGTAAATTATGCACATACCATATTGGAATATGTACTCATCATAATAAAGGATGTACATAACATAATAAAGTATGTACATGACACAATAAAGAATGTACACAACATAATAAAGGGTGCACATACTAGAATAATAAGTGTCATTATAAGACAGTTGAGGCGTTCCATATTTAAACACTGACTGTTTGACATCCAGTCAAATATGTTTGATCATGTATATAAATAAGAATTTAGAGGCAAGAATATTCGTTGAAACAATAGTTACTGTTTCCCACATAAAACAAATCTGCAGCAGAAGACTTGAAAACAATTAGCCAAAAATATGGAAACTGTCATCAAATAAAAGAAAATATTTTGAATGAACAAAACATTGTAACAAAAGGCAAAATTTCTTATTTATCATTTTTGCCTAAATGTTTTTTACGAGGGAAATAGATATGTTAACATGATAAAATCATCCTTTTTTAGATTTTTTTCTGTTAAATGATCAGAATATTCTCATGTCGAATATATGGTTAATAAAACATATTGATTAATACAACTTGTTGAATTTATAATATTTCCGCTAGATCTATCAAGGTAGATTGAGAACTCACTTGTCTAGGCTTCTTAACGGTTTATTACCTGATGAGGGAATTACCATGAAGAAATTTAGGGCCATTAAAGGTCACACCAGGGTGTTAATTACAGACCCTGCTGAGATAACCAGATAGCCCATTTCTATGAATTCTCGGGAAATGTGGGGCTAAGTTACAGACTGATCATATTAAAACAAATTGATTGCTTGATTGGGATTTAACGCCGTTTTCAAAATATTTCAGTCATATCACGGCGACCAGTTTACCTCCTCATGTATTTCATGGCTTTCTCACACCAGTATTCCACAAACCATTATTTCCAAGAAACTGGCTGCTTTTCCATATATACTTTTAGCCAATTGGTGTATGACGAATAGCGCTTGTCACAATGAATTCATGATAACAGAAAACATTCGGAACTGTGGAAGATCAAGATCAGCAACAATTTCCGTTCAAACTAGTCAGAATTCTCCCTGACCGCTAACAAGTATCTCCGTAACACCTGGTAATCAAATAACGACCGTTTAAGTAATGCCATTTCATCGTTGTTTCCATTGTTTTAGATATAACCTTATACGACCGTTTGTCATGTGACTTGGTTCCGATGTTGTTAATAACAAGGTCTTATATCATTCAAAACAATGTCAATGTATCGGACAAATTACTTTTATACACTCTGACTTGAAAGACAAACATGACCAAACCGGAAATCCATAAATGTAGTTCCGGTAGACTATTGAGACAAGCCGCTGCGATTTTTATGGACTTCCCCATGGCTTCCGGTTAATGCTTTTATAGATAATAATAACGATTGACCGGCCTGAAACAGTTGTAGCCAGGTCAAGCACAACTGAGGACATTGTCTAAAAATCCAATTGGTGATTAAATCCTCTCAGGAGTTTTCTACGCCATTTATATATAGTTCCCAGATTATTTAGTACCAGAACTGATGGCATCAATAGAAGTTATGTGAATGCAAAACGCAAGCATGCAGTCTGGTGAAATGTGTTATTCGCTAGAAACGGAAGAGAGCAAACAAAAGATAATGGCAGTACCAACGCTTCAGAAATAAATCCAGTCGCGGCACTACGGTCATGGTGGAGTGCCCTTGGGCAAGGCACATTTTCTAGCCTTAGTACTGGTTTGTTTACCCAGGGATTATGAATAATTAAATTTAATTGCGCGCTAAATGACCTTAGCTGTCGATGCGTCATAAAACAATATACATTCATTCATTCAGAAATAAATCACATACTCAAATAAGGCGTTAACATTCTCTTACTGGGTGACTGGTACGGGGTCGAATTAACAAAGTTTTGAAATCGGGACATAACTACAAGGTCTCGTCAGTAAAACATTGGTTCCGGAACGAAAAACAAATATGAGACATCTCACGAGAAAACCAGCATTATGGAATCTGCGTAATGTATCGACCCGCAGTCCGCAATTGCTAATCCGGGTCGACACATTCCGTCTCAGGGAGATAGAGGTATAGAGTGACGATTACTGAAACAGAAAATCCACAGGAGGCGAAAAGTGTCTGTCCGGGTTAGCTTGTGCGTCATGCTTAAGCTGATACTTTACGCAGAGTCCACAATGTTGGTTTTTCTCGTGGGACGGGTCGTATTATATACAAATGCAAAACTTCGTTCATCGTTAAAATATTGTACTGATTCACTAGGTTGCACATACTCATATGATTATTTAACTCATCGGTACAAAGCAGTCAACATTAATATATTTTAACCACAATTTTAAAAATTCCATAGGACATCGCGATTATTAAATATCCGTACAATAAACCAGTGACAACCGCTGTTTGTATACGCCCCGTTCTCACCAGGGATGGATCAAACCAGTCAATATCGGATCACAATAAAATGAATCTCATTAAAACCAGACTTAAACTTTACTCACCAGCATACAGTATTAATTTGGATCCTGCGCAATTCATGTGCAGGTATGTGTTTTTCAATGTTCAATGTGTTTTTTCAATTTTGATATATTATAATTTCCTGATGTTCCAACCTTTACAATTCGGAAGAGTTCACTAATGTAATATCAGGTAGCAGGATAACGTTTAATGACAGCTAATACAATTACAAAGTATTGATTTAGAGGTGATGAAATGAGTCATAAATCTTCTATAACGTGCTAATCTTTACCCTGGAAAAGTTTGCATTAAACTCCCTTGCAGGAAGACGATTTTAGAAAAAAAAAGATTTAAATAAAAACTCAAGACGAAATATGTCTTCTAGTACCCCGATGATTCTCGCTAGGTAGGAATTAATCCACACGAGTAGGTAAGTCAATAGTGTATTGAAGTGACATGTATATAACAAGACATATAGACTAGAATAATAAAAAACACATCCGGCCCCCATGGGATTATATGCCGCTGTTTAGAAAAGTGATATTTCCACAGTGATAAGTTTAAACTTATTTATTTTACATCGATTGTGAAACAAGCTTTAAGCTTAAAATAAATATTAATCACGCTCGATGACGGTCTGCTTCCTGGAGACATAACTAGTACTCGCGCCGCTTGTGTGGAAAAATCCCAAAGGCAGAACCCTCTCATCACGGGATTCGAACCCGGGACCTTTGGTTCGAGAGGCCGATGCTCTACCACTGTACCACTGTCCTCCACATTACATTACATTTAACATATAGGTTGGTTTTCCTGGAACGTCTCTCATATGCACTGACTTGCCTGAATGTTGCTTAGTACGTTCAAGAAGCCTGACAGATCTCAAATACTCTCATCTATTAGGGTATTCACTTCTTTTACGAATGTCCTACATATGACGATTTAAGAGACATTTATGTTAACGTATCCTTGATAAACAACAAGACTCTTGACATATTTTATGTAATATTAAATACAAATATCCAGTCTAAAGTATTCAATAATGCAGAATTCATTCAGAGCGCATTCAAACTAAGAAGTGAGACTCTTTCAATACCTTAATTATTTGTTCAGCTGCAAATGTCAGTGCTATAATGCATTTCATCAATCCCTGTTGTATATACTTATAAATTATGTTGTATAATGGGTCGGTGGCCTAAATTACGAAATAGATATATTGTATGTAGGTTTTCGGATTTCCTATATATTTGTTCAATAAGGTAGAGTTTATATATGAGTCAGTGCATGACAAAAGGTACAAGTTGACATTTAGAAACGGTGTAGGTTTAGATACTCGTGTTCATCTGATGAATCTAGTCAAGTCTACACAAGTTAACAGAACATATTAACAAGCTTGTGTTAGATATATGTGAACAGTGTATATCTTTATCATACTTTGTTGATGCATACGCTGATCTGGATCTACACTGTTCACCAAAGTCATCGTGTACCGTTTCACTGTCTCATATGTAATGTCAGGTAAAAAGGATGACGGTTACTTGCAGAAAATTAAAATTGGAAAGTCTTGATATAAGAGGTGAAGAAACGAGTCATAAATATTCTATAAAGTGTTAATCTCTACCCTGGAAATGATTGCATTAGACTCCTTTGCAGCACACGACTTTCGAAAAAAAGAAAAAAGATAAAATGTAAAAATAACTATCTCAAAACAAGCATTTTCTTCTTTTACAACAAGGATTTGCGCTCTGTATGTTGGGGTTTGTCTACACGTGTAATTAAAACGTTTGCGTGAGCACTGCTCATAAACACAGACTCACCCGCACTCCACTGCTCATAAACACAGACTCACCCGAATGTCTCCACAAACGGCTCACGTTCTCTCATATATTATAAGTTCCTGATGTTCCAACCTTTTCAATTCGGAAGAGTCCACTAATGTAATATCAGGTAGCAGGATGACGGTTAACGACAGCTAATACAATTACAAAGTATTGATTTAGAGGTGAAGAAATGAGTCATAAATCTTCTATAACGTGCTAATCTTTACCCTGGAAAAATATTGCATTAAACTCCCTTGCAGCACACGATTTTAGAAAAAAAAATATTAAAATAAAAACTCAAGACGAAATATTTCTTCTAGTACCCCAATGATTCTCGCTAGGTAGGAGCTAATCCACACGAGTAATAATGTGTTTGTTTTATTTGAGTTTTACGCATTTTCAACATTTAATTCAGTTATATCAAGGCGACAGTTTACTTATTCATGATCCCTGGGTCAACTAAACAGTCAATAGGCTAGGGAATGTGCCTTGCCCAAGGGCACTCAATCCTGACCGGCTCCAAATCTCCGACTCTTAACACGTGTAATAAAACCACGAGGGTTACCGCTCGTATGCACAGACTCACCTGAATATATGAGCCGTTCCATGAGAAAACCAACATTATGGCATCTGCGTAATGTATCGATCAAGATCAGACTAAGCATGCCGCGCAGGCTATCCCGGATAGACACTTTTCGCCTCCTGTGGATTTTCTGTTTCAGGAATCACTACTCTATACATGTTTGGGATGTTTAGATAAAGAACTGCACATATGAGCCGAATTACGGAGAAAACCAACAGTGTGGACTCTACCTAAAGTATCGACCCCGATCAGCCTAAGCATGCTGCGCAGACTAACCCGGACAGAAACTCTTAGCCTCCTGTGTTTTTTCTGTTTCAGGAATAATTACTCTATACCTCTATCCCCCAGAGACGGAATGTGTTGGCCCGGATTAGCCTCAGCGGACTGCGCAGTCTGATCTGGATCAATACATTACGCAGAGTCCATGAGGTTCGGTTTTGTCGTGGAACTGCATATATATCACTGCAGACGTTTACATTTTCATTTTGATTGATCGATTTTGATTCGACGCAGTTTTCGAAAAAATTCAGTTCAATTCAATTCAATTCAATCCTTTATTGGCAAATATCGACAAAATTTGTCTTTGGCCATTTACAAATCGGAAGAATATGGCTTAGACAAAAAAAAAAATACATATACAACTAAACAATATATCAAATAAATAGTATTTAGTATATCAAATGAAAAAGGTACACAATAAAATATGTTAGGGAACTAACTTTCTTACGTCATCGCGAATAGCATAACATTCAGAAATATATCTACATAGATTAATTAATACATTCTGCTTAGAACTAGACAGTAATTTAATAAATTTACTTATGTTGGGCCATTGCATATTACCAAGATGTTTTTGTCTGATAACTGAATATTGTGGACAACACAACAGAAAATGATATTCATTTTCGATCAAGTTGGAAGAGCAAACTTTACAATGCCTCTGTTCTCTTGGAATACCATTAAAACGACCAGATTCAATTTCTAACTTATGTGAGCTTAATCTAAAACGAGCAAATACTTTAAGCCATTTGTTATTCGAAATAATATCCAGATAACTTTCATAAGAGAATTCTTTTTTGAACTTAGAATATAATTCTAACTTTGGCGAGTTATTAATTGACATTGCCAACTTTGAATAAATTGGTCATATATTCTTCTTTTAAAGATTGTAAAATAATTACAGTTTCTATCAAAATTTAATCTAATATGTGTAAGGCCCAGATGATCAATTATTGAATTAATCTTCTTTGCCCAACAATTAGTATTAATTGTATTACATTGATCCCAATATGAGTCATATAAGGGAGAGTTTATGTTCGACATTATCTTGCACCAAAACTTCAAAGAACGCTGTTTACAGATAACAGATAGAGGCAGTCTTCCAAATTCACCGTAAACTGCGTTATTTGGCGTTTGTTTTTTAACACCTAGTAGATATCTCAGAAAACGTAAATGCAAATTATCAATATCTTTGAAAGTAAGATCACGGGGGCAATTTCACATTGACATGTGTTTCCTGGATTTCTCATACCAGTTCTCTACACAACAGTCTTTCCAAGCAACTGGCTGCTTTCCCCACATAGACATAATCCATTGTAGGAAGACGAGTCGCGCTTTTCGCATTTTTCAAACGTCGGAAAGGAATGTTGGCCGAGTTGGTGTTCGAAATTACAAACCCTGGATTGACAGCCTGCGTCTCTATCGACTGAACTAACGGGATCTGGCACTCTTGTTAAGAAGCTGCAGGTCTTGAATGATTTAATGCTGTGTGGAGAAAATGGTTGTTCAGTCTGAAGAAATATCAGACTTTCAGTATAAACATGTTCGATTATCTTCGTGTATTTATTCCGATGCACCGCTTGTATAGTTCTACAACGATCGTGCAACCTAAGGAGCAATTATAATGATAATAATAATAATAATACTTCTACTACTACTTCTACTACTAATAATTATAATAATAATAATAATAATACTTCTACTACTACTTCTACTAATAATAATTATAATAATAATAATAATAATAATAATAATAATAATAATAATCATATAATGATAATAATAATAATAATACTTCTACTACTACTTCTACTACTAATAATTATAATAATAATAATAATAATAATAATAATAATAATCATATAATGATAATAATAATAATAATACTTCTACTACTACTACTACTACTACTACTACTAATAATAATAATAATAATAATAATACTTCATGTATATATGGTGACTCATTTAGCCAGTGGCTATTTTACAACGAGGTCATCTTGATAGCTTACATAAAACATACAATGATCAAACAATTAATTCCCCCCCCCCCCCTCCCTCAAAAAGCCTAACATACCAACCCTCTCCCCCTTTAAAAACAAACCCACAAACACAACACAACAACATCAACCCCTCCCTCCCTCACAAAAAGAAAGTGAATAAAACATTTGTTATCCCCGGCGTCTTGCATGGTCGGCGCGTTGTGATATAAATCTGAATTTTACAATAATTTTAAAAACACTGAACTGCACGTAAAACAAATCTACATACTATTTGAAACATATAGGAATACAAAGAAAACAGAAACACCCCGCATTAATTTCGTTTCATCAAGAGCCTACATTTCAAATTAATACAACGTTTATATAAGAAGGTTAAGGCATAAACAATTCAATTTGAACGAATCAATATTATTCGGTAAATCACGTCCATGACACGAGTGTTCTAGCGTTGCTGTACGACGTTGATTTATCTTGACCGAAAGTCAAAAAGAAGATTTTTTTCAAACGACGACAAACATTGGCCGCGCGTTTTAATTAACCGGGTTTCGGATAAGACGATTTACAGCGGACAACTTTTGCAAACATTACGAAAAAGAAATACGTTATTCAAAACTACAAATTTCTCTTTTTTCAGTAATGTTTCCTTTTTCTTTATAAACCGGATGGTTTCGGATTTCCAGATATTAAATAATTATTTACTTCATATATTTTTCAAGCGAACAACCTATACAGTGGCAACAATCCATTCCCGTCACGATAGTCCATATGACCGACATTGAACGTGTTACATGAAGAGCGAAAGGTAAGACTTTCCAAACGATGACATGCATCGACCTCACGTTTTTATATGAATTTAATGATCTCCATATACAAGCAATAAGGTTTAAAATTACATAGAAGACGATTTTCCAATATCCTGTTTCCAGGCCCTCTAGACAGCTTTACAACTCCACATAGCAGAGCGCATACCAACTTCAATAGTTGCTAAATATTCGATCCTATTTTAGTAGCGAAGCGAACGCTAATATGATCTTTCGGTTCTATGTTTCAGTGAGCGAGGTTCTGCTTCTTATAGATATTTTCTCGCTATCGATCCGTGAATCCGAGCAGGTCCATTTTACAGATATGTGAACACGGAGAAGTTTCAACTGGCGCGCAATTGGATTGAATTTTTAATCAGCTATCGAACACCGTTTGAGGGTCAAGGTTCAAACTCTTGTTTGAACTCTATTAGTTGCGGTATTTTTTACGTGTAAACGTCACACGTGTGTTGTTCTGACGATTCGGGACTGACAACCGTATTAACAGATTTTCAGGAATTGATGAACGACTGCGGTCAGGTGACCCGAGAAGCGCATGTGCCTCACGTGTACCAATCAGTGACGTCATGACTGATTGATTGGTTTGAAGAAACTCTAAACTTATATGTGGAGGAACAAAACGCAAAATGTTTCATATATTGAAGAGACAGGACAAGGCAAAAATGCCTTCGAATTCTGAACCGAGCTCACCTTTGTCAAAACCGCTTAGTGCAATAGCAGTTCCTGGGATGTATTTGTTTTATAAATATAGTGAATTTAAACGTCAACAACAGGAATCTCATAGGAAAAAAGTGACAGAAAAAGAATTGGATCATCTTAATCACAAAATTGTAAGTTGATCTTTATTCACATTTTCTTTTATCAATTTAGCAATAAACTTCATTTTTTATTTTTTGTAACATACCTTCGAATTATATCTTTTCTTTTATTATAGTCCATATGATAATACTATATTATAACAATTAAATTATAACAATTAAAAAAAAAATATATAACAAAGAAAAGACGAGTACACATATTATCACGTATATAATACACAACTAGACTTTGATATCCCACAACTAAATGTATATATATATAACTATATATCAAAGTATTTATTTAAACATTTATTCACCACCAAACAATCCTCGATATTTTATTCAGTGTCAAGTTTTAAATAAAAACTATTCTAAAAGTGACATATCACAGTGGTTTCATCTATATGAAACAAATAAATAAATAGACGACAATAATATATTTTCAACATATATGATATTTTATTAATCCAATTGATGGATTAGATATATACCAAATTCTAATTTGAAAATAACGTTAATTTTAAAATGTTTTGAATAAGCAGGTACTTGGGAAACAAATGAGACTGTTTGGGGTTGTATTTTCTTTCAACACCAAATATCAGAATGTTTATATATTATTAATATACACCTGACGTTTTACTGCAGACGACACATTATTTTTGGTCATCTACTTTGGAAAACAACAAATGAATTAAATTGTCTATCTGGAATATTGGAAATACAATTATAATACATAATTGAAAACATTGTAGAAAAGGGATGAATTGCTCCAAACGATGATTTTTTTCTTTTCCCCGGAAGTTTACAATTCAGAATTATAGTTATACCTTCAATGTTCCAGAAATTTAAATTATTTAATTTGTTGTTTTTCAAAGCAGATGCTCAAAACAATTCCATATCGGGTAAATATTTAGTGAAGACAATGTTAAGACAATAAATGGAAAGAGATTTAAATCAAAATAAGAATTTTCCACTTACAGTCCAAAAAGAAAATATCTATGACTGGAGTATAATAATTAATAATGTCTAATAAATATGGGCAAATGAAGAAACAAAATCTGCAAGAGCAAATCCCCGCTTTTTACCCCATCTTTTTGTCAAAAGTAGTCTGCTGCAGATGCGTCGAAATGCGTCTGCATGTTGGAAAGGGATTCTATGATAATTACGTGTGGGTGTTTTAGATTTGTAGATATCAGCCGTTCCATGAGAAAACCAATTTTATGAAATCTGCGCAGGCTAATCCGGGCCGACACATTCCGTCTCAGGGGGATAGAGGTATAGAGTGAGTAATGATTCCTGAAACAGAAAATCCACAGGACTCGAAAAGAGTCTGTCCGGGTTAGCCAGCGCTGTATGCTTAGGCTGATCCGGGTCGACACTTTACTCAGAATCAACACTGTTGGTGTTCTCGTAGGACGGCACATATGATCATTTTGGGATTATATTCAATTACACCTAATACAAGAACAATTTGATATATTATAAAGCTCCTCAGAAATAAATATTTTAGCTTCTTAGAAGCACGTGCTATGACATGATGTTTGAATATAAACGAATTCTTATTTGCCAAACATGTTTACGACGCCATAAATCAACTTGAAATGCAGACAAATAACGCTAAGGCACATTAAACGTACTCATAGCAGACTTTATACGCAATATGTGAATGAAATATAGAATGTTTTGGGAAGCTTTGAATCGATAAATGCCTTTCCTGAAATTTCTTACTTTCTTAAAAAAAATCGAGTTTAGGAGAACTTAAAATTCTTGCAAAATACATACAAAGTATCAATCCAGATTTATGCATTTACTGTAGTACACGTGAAACTTCGGACAGAAAGTAAAGAATTATGATTTCCGTTTGCAATTATTACCAATTAACAATTTACGACTAATGCGAATTGTTCGATTTGATTCTCTATTAGATATAAAAGGAGATATCGGAGGGAAAGTATAGTTTGAAAGAGAACTATAAATATTCTGAGTAATTCCTCTTTTTCTGCCATAGGGGGCAATACAGAAATTGTATTGTTTTGTATTGTATTGCTTGTATCTTCATCTGACGAGTTATTTGAATATTATATTTTGCAATATTCCTGAATCAAACTTAAACAAGCAGCAAAAAGTGACAAATGCTTCTTATTTAGAGCTCTGATTTATATATACAAAAACATCTAAATGTGAACAACTCGTATTTTAAAACTTCTGTCGGAAAGCAAAACAACAATTTCATTGAAATTCGGTCTAATCGGCAAAAGTATGTAAAAATCTCTGTAAATAAAAGTATTATTTTTGAAAAGAGTTGAAAACATTGTGGCAAATTGAGAAATGTTTTCAAACGTTGTATGCGAGGCATCAGAATGCGCCCCTCTGTAGGAAAGCGTTAATGAAAGGTAAATATGTCGGTACAACTACAAGTTCTCCAATGCTTTAAATAAAGTAAACGTAAAACGTCAACGTAGCTTCCTAACGAAGAATCAGCGTGAACATTAATGCATATCCTGAAATCTGTATTGTTTGCCACTTAAACATTACATTTTACCAAATTTCCCGTTGGACTTAAAATTGAGTCGTCCAGCTGTTCAACATGGAAGAGTCGACTATTTGAAATTCGGCAGTGAAAGAGTTCAGTTATCGCTATACGTCTAAGGAAGAGTTTCATCTTTAATTTGCCTTAAAATTCCTTGATTAAAATGAATGGATGCACAGTTCAGTTTCTTTCGTATGAGATGTTCTGTACGGAAACAAACCATGAAGTATTATGCGATCAACTCGTGCATGCGCGCAGTTATGTTCTGGCTCCATATTATCCGCTAATTGGTTTCGCAAATATGTATGAAATTTCAGATAACAGCGTAAATGTGCATGGCCAGGACTTTTTTTTATCTTCACTTGACAGTTTTAACAAATACAGAAAATGTTGATTCTTATAGAGCACAAATCATAGTTATGTTGATTATTAAGTTCCGTTTCATGTTAAGCACATATAGGGTAATAGGTTAATATGAAGTTAATGATGCTCATTTATTCTAGCCCGGTCCAAAGACACACTGTATGTTAAATGTCTATTTAATTACTTTGAGACGAATTGTAGAGAAAAGCAATATCCAGAGGTCCAGAAAAGGAAGGGTGTACAGCTCTTTCCCCCACAATATCTCTCTTGTTATGCAACCAAACCCTATGTCGTGGGTACTAAAAAGACACGTTAAATTGAGATGATTCTTTTGAGTATTCGTTAGCGGATAAGATAAGGATTTAAGAACAAGCAAAATGCTTCTGATATAGAGCTCTGAATATTATATCAGTTTGCGAAGTTACGCGGGTTTACTTTGGTGTACACAGTTCGGAAATACTCTAAGGTTTGATATATTGCACTACGACTCAATATAAACGTTATATGAACAAGTGAGACAGGGATTGTCATTTTAACGTATTTCAATCAAAAGAACTGCGGGTGTCTTTAGATAAAGGTCTGCGCTTTTGTTGTGTCTTTCTTTCTGTTAAACAGTCGGAAATCGGCTTCATTTCTATGAAGCAAAGTAAAAAATAGCCTGAATAATCTGACAGGCACGCGCATTCAGTAAGTGATGGTGTATATTTTTAATGCAAAACAGCATTCATCAAAGGACCGAATATATAACTATGCATTATTTCATTATGTATTTGAGTCATGTTCCGGGAAAACAAATGCTTAGCACTAGAAATGTCTCCAGAAGAGAATTGTGTTGTTTTTCTAAAGAAACAAGGAATATGGGTTGCGCTACCAGAGTGCTAGGGGATGCTAGTTGCCGTTTTTGCTAGTTTTTGGTGCAACAACCATAACAGCTTGCAACTTAACACTAACTGAAAACTATGGAGACAACATTTTATAAAAGAGAATGACAGATTTAATCCATTCGTTTCCGCCTCACTAGTGTACTGATAGATTGCTTGTGAAGATTGTTGTGTGGAGTACTGGTGTGAGAAAACCAGGAAATGCATGAGTAGGTGAACTGGCCGCCGTGATATAACTGAGAAATTGTTAAAAACGGCGTTAAACCCCAATCAATCAATCAATCAATGTACTGGTAAAGCATTTATCTAGGGTGCGGGAGGTCGCACGTTCGATCATACTTAATACTTTAATAAATGGTAGTCATGGCTTTACCTCCTTGGCGTTTCAGGGGTTAGTGTAGCGACTGAACCGCTGGTGTCTAACAGGTGGGGAAGGTCAATATATTTACAGTTATAAACAAGGTATAGAAAGTTGCAACTAAAATTAGTATTTTTTTACCAAGGGTTAATCACCTCGCCATAAAATCCTTATACTCGTTAAGTCATTTTTCTCGGTAAACAATGAAAGTTTAGGTGCCATTGCTCGTTCTGAGCAATGGCACCTAAATTTGCATTGTTTACAAAGGCGTCAAAATAGCCCCTAAAGCAGGGTTTTCAAAATAGGTTTTTAGTTACAACCGTTTCACGCCAAGCCCTCGAAATGTACCTAATGCAATATTTGATTATATAACGGGAGACCGATGTTGTAAAAGTAACGAAAATAATTGGGCATTTATAAGATTTGAGTTAAATGGTACATTATTCGCATAACAATAGCAACTAAGTTTTCTTTCGGAGTGATGCCAGGTCAACCTTCATTTAAATCTTAAAGAAAAGTGTAAAAGAAGTGTTCGATAAATGTTTATTTTAAAACGTTTAAAATGAAATCGTTCAAAAAAATATTTATGAGCCAGTTCATAAAACAAGGTTAAAAGTGGCATTTCTGAATAGTGTAGGTCCAGATCGTCTTGTCCAACTGCTCAGTATTATCTGACAATCTGCAATATTGTTTTGTATTGACCCGGATCAGCCTTAGCATGCCGCGCAGGCTAACCCGGACGGATATTTTTCGCCTCCCGTGGACTTTCTGTTTCAGGAATCATTACTTTATACCTCTATCCGCTGAGACGGAATGCGTCGGCCCGGATTAGCCTGCGCGGACTGCGCCGGCTGACCCGCATCGATACATTACGCAGAGTGGGTTTTGTCGGGGAACGGCTCATGGTATTTGTCTGAAACGCGTTTCGGTGACATTTATTCATGAATACACATTTAAGTGGTACCTACTTTATCAAGTCTTCGGAATCAAATATGTACATTGATGCACGTGCCATTTGTCGCATTAGCCGCAGACTATGTTTGAAGATATTATTAGAGAACATTCGTAAAACGATTCATTTCCACCCTTCTCAAACAATATTATACTTCCAATATTATATTTCCGACATTAAACTTCCAATCTTATACTTCGAAAGGATGATACTTCCATCCGAATTTATTGTTTCAAAGTATATATATATTAAACCACACACACACGTTTTCTGACGCTTCTGAAGCAAACGAGTTTTGAAAACATTTTGACAAAATAAGAAACTGTCAATAATGAGCAGTTTCTACTTTAGCCAAAATAATTTCATTTTTAGCTCGTCTGTTTTTCGAAGAAAAAAAAGTCTGTGGCTGCGTCGTCACAACACTTTAACCTCAGAACTGTTCAACATATTCAAATGAAACTTAGAACACACGTTCCCTAGGAACAATACAATGTACATTCCAAATTACATAACTCTAGCTTTAATAATTATTCATATATTTCCGTGTTTCGACTTAGAAAAAGGCAGACGAGCAATGGCGTTTGCTTGCGGCGCTGTTGTTATTCACTTATCATACTTTCGATTCAATAGATTGTCCATCAAGATCATCATAGCCGAGCCCCGTTAGCTCAGTCGGTAGCGACTCGGGCTGTCAATCCAGGGGTTGTGAGTTCGAATCCCGGCTCTTTCTTTCCGACGTTTGACAAAAGTCAATGCGACATGCGTCATTCGTCTTCCACCAATGGGCTAAGCATATGTGGAAAAGCAGCCAGTTGCTTGGAAAGATTGTTGTGTGGAGTAATGTTGTGAGAAAACCAAGAAATACGTGTGTAGGTGAACTGGCCGTCGTAATATGACTGAGAAATTGTTAAAAAAAACGGCGTTAAACCCCAATCAATCAATCAATCAAGATCATCATAAAGTTGGCTGCTGCATATTATTTATATCTAGGAAAGCATTGATTCTTATTATCAGGTAAACATTAAATCACTTCATGAAAAACATGGGCGATACTCTAACAAGATGATATAACATTCCATTGATGTCCTTTGTCTAGTGGTTGTCTCGCGCGTCTTTTGAAACACAATTGAATAATACAGACGTCTTTAACTCGGTAAACAAACGGCAAGGCGCAACTTTCGTCTGCTTCTTGTCAAATTTGACTTGGAAACAACATGTGTTGCCATAGTGATGGCATATTCGTGGGGTTTTTGAATCATTTTCCCGTTGCTTCCTATAGAGTGACAATACTTGCAGTAGTTTTTATTATTATCCTCAAATTCTTGGGTTTTTTACTTCTTCAAGGTGTTAGCTCTAGGAAGCAAATTTATGACGGATAATGACCAATCTTGAGTTCATTTCTGATCACAGAATTTGGTTTCACGGAGGCGTATAAATGCGTCTGCATGAGGGAATGGGATTACTTGCACACAAGTAACATGTACATTCATCCTTGGTATCAGTGAAACCTTTTTCAAGATATTAAATAGAAATTATGAGTCAGGCATTTGTATACAATGTGACATGTGTTACATCAAACAATTTCTAACAAACTCATAATTTAATCATTCACATCCGCCCCATCGGCCTATAAGTCACCAGTTATATAATTTATATTTCACTATATCATACACATAAGCATGATGTATATACAACAACATATCGAGATCGGATTCAAATGTATTAAACTCCAGCATTGTTAACCATTCCCTCGTGAAGAAATCCTTGTCAAACAACTCTGATAACATTATATTCCCTTTCACTGCCGAATTTCACTATCGAATCTTCCATGTTGAAAATTGGACCACTCCATTTTTTTGGCAAACAGGACATCTGGTAAAGTTTATTGTCTAAGTGGAAACACATTCAGATTTCAGGAGTGTCTCACCTGAATCTGCATTGTTTGCAAAAGCTTTTAGTTGCCTTTGGCAGCGAAAGAGTTAAAGACATATATGGAAATATTTAAAAAATATAAAGACGACTTTTATCTAATAACAGAGTAGAAAACGGTACATGATACATTTAGTATGTTCCTTTAGTATGTTCATTTAGTATGTCCATTTAGTATGTTCATTTAGTATGTTCATTTAGTATGGCGAGTAGAGAAGACCTGATCAGACTATCAGGGGTCACAGGTTGGTTATCATCGTTGGTCGCAAGGTTCCAATGGTTAGTTTACGTGTGAAGGTAAAATTATGCCAAACAGTCCCTTAAACAAACGTTGTTTGCGTAGAAATTAGTGTATACCATCACCCGAATGCATTGAATATATGACATTGAGTTTAAAGTCATTGTAAATGTGTATAGGATGATGCACTGTATACGATTGATTTTGATCTTGTTTGAAAGTTAAAGTAGATAGAGAGTGTGAAAAAAACACGATTTTGTCCGGGTCCGATTTGATCCAAAATGACGGTGATCATTTTTGCCGGGTGAATTATTTTTTGCATAATGCATGACAAAGTATTTTTGTCTTTCATACTGTACCTTTTTCGCCTTATAGTTTCAAAGATGCCGATTATCCAAATATTTAAATTATACTCTCAATCTCTTCGTGCAAAATCGAATCACTCCCCATTCGTCCTAAAATTGTGGAGAATAAAATTGACAATTTATTGCACATCCGAAACCTGCACAGAAAATATAAGTGTTTATCGCACGAACAATGGCAGACTGTTTCACATGCATAGAAGCGTTTCCCATTGTATATAGTTTTACTTTTTATAATGTTTTTAAAATTAAATTTGAATAAAACGAACACAGACACAATCAAAACGTTCCAAAGTCCATTTTTACCTACTGTTTCAAAGACTGGTACCGACAACATAATAGAGTAATAAACAATATACATTATGAGTAATTTCTCCATTTGTCACAATGTTTTCAAATTTATTCAATAGTTATGGAGATTTTAAAACATTTCGACCAAATGTTTTCAAATTCGTCTGCAGATGTGTTGTTTATGGTAAATGGTTAAACTGAATCAGAGGACTGTTCACAACATAGCAGCAAACTACTTTGGAAGACGTTATGGAAATAGGAGACATTTCTCTAAATGACAAAGTTACATTGTTTTAATTCTATATTAATATATCCCTGTATGCAATATATTATTACTTGTTCTCCAGATATTTACACATTTTTAGACTTGTCACGCTGTCTTAAATACAGGCTCTTTCTGACGCCTCTATAGCAGACGACTTTGCAACAATGTCTGCAAATCTACTCAATTAGTAAACTTTCATTTACTGAGAATTTTCATGTCTTAGTTTAGATTTTTGTCAAAGTTTTCTGCTGCAGATTTGTTTTATGTGGGAACGGGTTATTGTGATTTATCAAATACCTAAAGCGATTAACCCTTTCCCACTTGTAGACGCATTCTGACACATTAAAAGCAGACCACTTTAGAAGAAATTGTTTCAAAAGGAGAAACTGCTCACGATGAGCAATTTTTCTTTTTGCCACAATTCTTTCCACCTTTTTCAGTAGTTTAAACTTCATTTATAGAGATTTACTCTATAGTGTTTTCGCAATAAAATAGTTCAAAGTCGTCTGCTGCAGATTTGTTGTATGTGGGAAAGGTTTAAGCAATATGGTATGAAGAGCGTTTCATACGCGTTCGTTGGACTACTTTGATATTTAAAGGGCCGTCTAAGACAGAGACAGGTATGTGATAGTTGAAATAATTTGAAAATATGCAAGTTTCTCTTCAATGAATAGTTAGTGACCATTCGATTTTCTTTTGATTTACATTGTCAATCATCAAAGTACAATGGCTGCGACTTCACTTGAAATATCCCTTGTCATAGTTAACGCTTTCCAACATACACAAAATGTCTGACGCCTATGCAGCAGACGACTTATGAAACATTTTGGCACAAGGACACATTGCTCAAACTGATCAAGTTCTCCTTTTTGCGTCAGTGTTTAACCCATTACTTCATACAGACGACACTTGACGCCTGCGGCTGCAGACGACTTTCGAAAACATTGTAATAAAAGGTGAAATTGCTCAAAACGAGCAATTTCACCTTTTATTGCAATATTTTCAACTCTTTATCAATAGAATTCTTTCAGTTGTTTAGATTGGTGAATGTGATCGTCCGATGTTTGTAAAGAAGAACACTTATGAAAAGCCATGTGAAGTAAAGGGTTAAAGCTTTATTCAATACTTGTTCTCCAATGTATAGACATGTAGGCCTACCTTATGATAACCTTATGATTACCGAGATGTTTCAATAGTCATCCGCTGCATATGTGTTGTAGGTAGGAAAATGGCCCGTGGCCGAGTGGTTAGCGTCGGGGATTTGAAACCGGGTGGCCCGGGTTCGATCCCCAGTCGCTGCACGACGGTCATGGTGGAGTGCCTTTGGGCATGGCACGTTTTTTAGCCTAGTACTGGTTTCTTTACCCAGGGATCATGTATAAGTGAACTGTCGCCGTGATATAACTGAAATAAGCGGCGTAAAACCCTAATAAAGCAAAAAAATGTAGGAAAATGTTGATTTTCTTGCAGAAAAATATACATATTCATGGATAATGTCCCGTTAATCTATAAACCCTTTCCCTCACATAGACGCTTTATGACGCCTCTGCAGCAGACGGCTTTTTAAAAACATAGTGACAAAAGAGGAAATTGCTCAACACGAGCAATTTCTCCTTTTTCCACAATGCTTTCCATTTTTAGTCATAGGTTATCCATTCATTTATAGAGATTTTCTATTTTTTGACAAAATATTTTTAAAGTCGTCTGCTACATAATTGTCGTATGAGGGAAAGGGTTAAAGTCTTTAATATGTTATTCGTAAAGGTTAATGGCACATACAATTCGAGTTGCTATCGTATCGCAAGCATCATCAGGACAGATATCGCCATGTTACCTTTCGACAGATATTAGCTATTCTTGTGATCACCGTAATTAATATTGGTGTAATAAATAATAGAAAACAGTCGTCTTCTGCAGAGGCATGAGAAAGCATCTGTATGTGAGAAAAGGGGTAAAAGATTCATCAGAACATTGTTATCAACCCTATTATCGATACGGTCGAAGAGTCGTGTCTCTTCAGCAGTCGGCTTTGAACACATTATGAAGAAAAGAGCGACGTCTATTTATGTTCAATCTCCTCAACAATGAATACGAAAACGTAAATGTAATCTCTTAGATGTTACACACTGTCCTCTTGGAATTTTAAAGAAATCTGACTCGCAATTAGTCCAACTGGTATTGGTTATCAAGTTTCAAGTAGACTCAGATATTTTATATATGAGCCATCCCGCGAGAAAACCAACATTGTGGACTCTGCGTAAAATATGGACCCGGATCCGCCTATGCATGCCGCGCAGGCTTACCCGGATACACACTTTTCGCCTCCTGTGGATTTTCTGTTTCAGGAATCATTACTCTATACCTCTATCCCCCTGAGACGGAAGGTGTCGGCCCGGATCAGTCTGCGCGGACTGCGCATGCTGATCTGTGTCGATACATTACGCAGATACCATAATGTTGGTTTTCTCGCGAGACAGCTCATATGATGAATATGGAAAGAACCAAAAATAATTTTCTCACTTTCTTTCTTATTGGCCTCTAACACCATTTTGTACTGTAATCAACTCTTGTCCCTAAAATAACACCACTCCCGGGGGAATGTAACAACTACTTGAATACTACTAGAATACCGCCTGAACACGGTCGTAATATTGACTAAACCACGGAAATAACACACCTCCCTTCACATCTAAATTATGAAAATATTGGTCCGTCTAGATATATACTATCTCATATAAACTGTTTACATAATACTATGAGCCGTCCCGCGAGAAAACCAACATTGTGGACTCTGCGTAAAGTATCGTCCCGGATCAGCCTAAGCATACCGCGGAGACTTATCCGGATAGACACTTTGCGCCTCCTGTGTATTTTCTGTTTCAGGAATCATTAAACTATACCTCTATCCCCTCTGAGACGGAATGGTCGGCCCGGATCAGTCTGCGCGGATTGCGCAGGCTGATCTGGGTCAAAACATTATGCAGAGGCCATAATGTTGGTATTCTCGCAGGTAGTTCATTATTATTACATTCTAAAGACGTTTTCATACACAATAAATATCACCGACTCGGTAGTAAAGTGGTAGAGCGTCGGCCTTGATTGTTGGAGTTCGGCACTTACAAAATAAATATCACCGACTCGATAGTCTAGTGGTAGAGCGTCGGCCTTGATTGAGGGAGGTCGGCACATACAAAATAAATATCACCGACTCGATAGTCTAGTGGTAGAGCGTCGGCCTTGGGTGATGGAGGTCGGCACTTACAAAATAAATATCACCGACTCGATAGTCTAGTGGTAGAGCGTCGGCCTTGATTGTTGGAGGTCGGCACTTACAAAATAAATATCACCGACTCGATTGTCTAGTGGTAGAGCGTCGGCCTTGGGTGATGGAGGTCGGAACATACAAAATAAATATCACCGACTCGATAGTCTAGTGGTAGAGCGTCGGCATTGATTGAGGGAGGTCGGAACATACCAAATAAATATCACCGACTCGATAGTCTAGTGGTAGAGCGTCGGCCTTGGGTGATGGAGGTCGGCGCTTACAAAATAAATATCACCGATTCGATAGTCTAGTGGTAGAGCGTCGGCCTTGGGTGATGGAGGTCGGAACATACAAAATAAATATCACCGACTCGGTAGTCTAGTGGTAGAGCGTCGGCCTATGGTGATGGAGGTCGGCACATACACAATACTTTTAAAATGGTAGTCATAGCTGTCCACCTTGGCGCCCAGGGATGTGGGTTTAACATTACGACTGACTGGCTGGTGTCAGGATAAATGGACCAGAAGTACTCGAACTTACCCAGGACACACACAGTGATATAACTGAACAGTTGTTGAAAGCGGCGTAACAACACAAAACAATCAATATCAAACGGGTACATCTGGGAAATTCAACTACCATAAGAATTATTTCATATATTTTGTTTAATTTTTCTGACTTAACACTTTCTCTGATAGGTCTTATACTACCAAATAAATTCCTTTATTTATTCCTTTATTTATTTCAGTGTTAATCAGAGACAACCCAAATAAGTTCCTTTATTTATTTCAGTGTTAATCAGAGACAACCCAAATAAGTTCCTTGGTTATTTCAGTGTTAATCAGAGACAACCCAAATAAGTTCCTTGGTTATTTCAGTGTTAATCAGAGACAACCCAAATAAGTTCCTTGGTTATTTCAGTGTTAATCAGAGACAACCCAAATAAGTTCCTTGGTTATTTCAGTGTTAATCAGAGACAACCCAAATAAGTTCCTTCGTTATTTCAGTGTAAATCAGAGACAACCAAATAAGTCTTCCTTCGTTATTTCAGTGTAAATCAGAGACAACCCAAATAAGTTCCTTCGTTATTTCAGTGTAAATCAGAGACAACCCAAATAAGTTCCTTCGTTATTTCAGTGTTGATCAGAGACAACCCAAATAAGTTCCTTCGTTATTTCAGTGTTGATCAAGACAACCCAAATAAGTTCCTTCGTTATTTCAGTGTTAATCAGAGACAACCCAAATAAGTTCCTTCGTTATTTCAGTGTAAATCAGAGACAACCCAAATAAGTTCCTCGTTATTTCAGTGTAAATCAGAGACAACCCAAATAAGTTCCTTTCGTTATTTCAGTGTAAATCAGAGACAACCCAAATAAGTTCCTTCGTTATTTCAGTGTAAATCAGAGACAACCCAAATAAGTTCCTTCGTTAATTTCAGTGTAAATCAGAGACAACCCAAATAAGTTCCTTCGTTATTTCAGTGTAAATCCAGAGACAACCCAAATAAGTTCCTTCGTTAATTTCAGTGTAAATCAGAGACAACCCAAATAAGTTCCTTCGTATATTCAGTGTAAATCAGAGACAACCCAAATAAGTTCCTTCGTTATTTCAGTGTAAATCAGAGACAACCCAAATAAGTTCCTTCGTTATTTCAGTGTAAATCAGAGACCAACCCAAATAAGTTCCTTCGTTATTTCAGTGTAAATCAACACAGCCCAGCCCTCAATTATTTAATCAATTGAGCCAGATGGCACTCCTATATCACTGAAAAGAGGAGGCTGTCAGCTGCAAAAATCTCCAATAAAAAAGGGGCGTCATGTGTCTTCTACGTAAGAAGGCTTGTCACTGAAAAAGTGGATACTCCTTTTTCAGCAACCTGTCAGAATACGTTCCAGTTTAGTACACCACGTGTAATCACACTTACACAAGTACACTGCAGTCAGCCGCAGACATATATGCAGTTCAAGTCAAAATAGGATTTAATTACGAACTATATGGTATTTCAATCAAACCGCGGATGTATTTGGTACCTGATCGAGACATGATTTGACACTTTTGCAACCGAAGAATTAGAAAACAGTGTGGGAAAAGGAGAAAATACTTCCCGTAATCGTTTCAGCTTTAACCTAAACTAAATCTCCAAATGTTTCCTCTCAGATGTTGTCAATGTAGACAATTTTCAAATATATTTATTGAGTAAAAGGTTAAAACTATTTATTGAAGCACATATTTTAAATCGTGCATAGTGACATTTCTTGATAAAAGTAAATTCTAGATAAATGAGACAACAACTGTTCGTATTGTGCTTAAAAATAGTTGTTTCTTTGAAATGTATGTATCCTTAAAATACAGCGAAAAAGTAAAGTTAGTTTAATTACAACACTCGAGACAGGAAAAAACAAATTTCTGGGAGATAATTACTATGATTTAAAATGAGTAGGTATAATAATTAGTTAAAGATGAGGCGGTTACCATTTTTGGAAGCAATGAATCTTTAAAGATGTTGAAATGTATGTCATCAAAAAGGGAGAAAGAGAGAGTGAAAGAGAGAGAGAGAGAGAGAGAGAGTGAGAGAGAGAGAGAGAGAGAGAGAGAGAGAGAGAGAGAGAGAGAGAGAGAGAGAGAGAGAGAGAGAGAGAAGAGAAGAGAGAGAGAGAGAGAGAGATGAGAGGAGAGAGAGAGAGAGAGAGAAGAGAGAGGAGAGAGAGGAGAGATAGAGAAAGGAAGAGAGAGAGAGATAGAGAAAGAGAGAGAGAGAAGAGAGTGGGTGATAGAGAGAAAGAGATAGGGGAGGGAGATAGAGAGTTAGAGAGAGTGTGAGGGATGAGGATAGAGAGAGATAGGGCGAGAGAGAGAAAGAAGAGAGAGGGAGAGAGAGAAAGTGAGAGGAGAGAGAGGATGAGAGAGGGAGAGTGAGAGATGAAGAGTGAGAGTGTGAGAGAGATATAAGAGCGTGAGAGAGACGATGAGAGAGGGGAGAGTAGAGGGGAGAGAGAGAGAGAGATAAAGAGAGAGAAAATGAGGAAACATAAAGAGAGAGATTGAGAAACAGAGACAAATAGAGAGAGAAAGAGTGACATAGCGAGACACGAGAGAGAAAGAAGAGAAGAAGAGAGAGAAGAGAGAGAGAAGAGAGAGAGAGAGAGAGAGAAAGAGAGAGAGAGAGAGAGAGAGAACAGACAGAGAAAGAGACAGACAGAGACAGACAGACAGAACAGGACAGACAGACAGACAGACAGACAGACAGACAGACAGACAGACAGACAGAAAGAAGAGAGAGAGAGAGAGAGAGAGAGAGAGAGGTGGAGGGAGATAGACAGAGAGACAGAGGGAGAGAGAGGAGAGAGAAGAGAGAGAGGAGAGAGAGGAGAGAGAGAGAGAGACAAAAATAGAGAGAGAGACAGAGAGAGAGACACACACACAAAGAAGAGGAGAGAGAGACAGAGAGTGAGAGAGAGACAGAGAGAGAGAGACAGAGAGAGAGAGAGAGAGAGACAGACAGACAGACAGACAGACAACAGACAGACAGACAGGCATCAGTTTATAGCCGTTTATAGTTTTAACGCACTAACGCACTTAATTATATTAATGCATTCTTAATGTTCCCATTTACCATGTCTTCCTTTTTCAATAATGTTTAATCTGAATCAGTATTGTAGTTGTTAGTTCATTAACTCAAGATTTTCATTGTGTTGACCTTTGTCCCAGACACTTTTAAGTGCTAGGAATAGAACATTTCTTACAAATCCGCTGTATTTCACTTTTAAGTGCCAAGAATAGATAATTCCTTATAAATCCTGTATTTCCATGTGACGCATATCTCTTTCGTCTGTACATTTTCAAACTCTTTTAAATTGCAAGACAAATTAGAAAATAAAATACATTAATAAAGGTATAGTAGGGCTCATGTTATGGCTGGCGTTGGGGGTAATACGCTGAAAACCTTCTTTTTTTTAACCCTTTCCCACCTGCAGACGCATTTTGCCGCAATAGCAGCAGACGACTTTTGAAAACGTTGTGGCCAAAGGTGAAATTGCTCATGATGAGCAATTTCACCTTTGGCCGCAATGTTTTCAGCTTTATTTAACAATTAAGCTATTTTTTAAATAGATTTTTCAGGTTTTTGTCACTATGTTTTCAAAGTCGTCTGCTGCAGTTTTTTGTATGTGGGAAAGGGTTAAACACCTTCTTTTTTTAAAACAGGACACATGTCTTAAAATTCTAAATGTTTTAAAACGGAATAACTGTTGACTTTTTTTATAAAAGATTGTTCGTTTCCTATTCTTTCGAAAATACACACATTTAATGGTGCTGGTGTTTCATATGCTTTCTTATAATATGATGAGCCGTCCCGCGAGAAAACCAACATTGTGGACCCTGCGTAAAGTATCGACCCAGATCAGCCTAAGCATGCCGCGCAGGCTTACCCAGATAGACACTTTTCGCCTTTTGTGGATTTTCTGTTTCAGGAATCATTACTCTATACCTCTATCCCCCTGTGACGGAATGTGTCGGCCCGGATCAGTCTGCGCGGACTGCGCAGGCTGATCTGTGTCGATACATTACGCAGATGCCATAATGTTGGTTTTCTCGCGAGACGGCTCATATGATGAATATGGAAAGAACCAAAAATAATTTCCTCACTTTCTTTCTTATTGGCCTCTAAAGGCAAACAACATTGTGTACTGTAATCAACTCTTGTCCCTAAAATAACACCACTCCCGGGGGAATGTAACAACTACTTGAATACTACAAGAATACCGCCTGAACACGGTCGTAATATTGACTAAACCACGGAAATAACACACCTCCCTTCACATCTAAATTATGAAAATATTGGTACTGTTTACATAATACTATGAGCCGTCCCGCGAGAAAACCAACATTGTGGACTCTGCGTAAAGTATCGTCCCGGATCAGCCTAAGCATACCGCGGAGGCTTATCCGGATAGATACTTTGAGCCTCCTGTGTATTTTCTGTTTCAGGAATCATTACACTATACCTCTATCCCCTCTGAGACGGAATGGTCGGCCCGGATCAGTCTGCGCGTATGGCGCAGGCTGATCTGGGTCAAAACATTATGCAGAGGCCATAATGTTGGTATTCTCGCAGGTAGTTCATTATTATTACATTCTAAAGACGTTTGCATACACAATAAATATCACCGACTCGGTAGTAAAGTGGTAGAGCGTCGGCCTTGATTGTTGGAGGTCGGCACTTACAAAATAAATATCACCGACTCGATAGTCTAGTGGTAGAGCGTCGGCCTTGATTGAGGGAGGTCGGCACTTACAATATAAATATCACCGACTCGATAGTCTAGTGGTACAGCGTCGGCCTTGGGTGATAGAGGTCGGAACATACATAATAAATATCACCGACTCGATAGTCTAGTGGTAGAGCGCCGGCCTTGATTGAGGGAGATCGGAACATACCAAATAAATATCACCGACTCGATAGTCTAGTGGTAGAGCGTCGGCCTTGATTGTTGGAGGTCGGCACTTACAAAATAAATATCACCGACTCGATAGTCTAGTGGTAGAGCGTCGGCCTTGATTGAGGGAGGTCGGAACATACAAAATAAATATCACCGACTCGATAGACTAGTGGTAGAGCGTCGGCCTTGATTGAGGGAGGTCGGCACATACAAAATAAATATCACCGACTCGGTAGTCTAGTGGTAGAGCGTCGGCCTTGATTGAGGGAGGTCGGCACTTACAAAATAAATATCACCGACTCGATAGTCTAGTGGTAGAGCGTCGGCCTTGATTGAGAGAGGTCGGAACATACAAAATAAATATCACCGACTCGATAGTCTAGTGGTAGAGCGTCGACCTTGATTGAGGGAGGTCGGCACATACAAAATAAATATCACCGACTCGATAGTCTAGTGGTAGAGCGTCGGCCTTGATTGAGGGAGGTCGGCGCATACAAAATAAATATCACCGACTCGATAGTCTAGTGGTAGAGCGTCGGCCTTGGGTGATGGAGGTCGGAACATACAAAATAAATATCACCGACTCGATAGTCTAGTGGTAGAGCGTCGGCCTTGGGTGATGGAGGTCGGAACATACCAAATAAATATCACCGACTCGATAGTCTAGTGGTAGAGCGTCGGCCTTGATTGTTGGAGGTCGGCACTTACAAAATAAATATCACCGACTCGATAGTCTAGTGGTATAGCGTTGGCCTTGGGTGATGGAGGTCGGAACATACAACATAAATATCACCGACTCGATAGTCTAGTGGTAGAGCGTCGGCCTTGATTGAGGGAGGTCGGCACATACAAAATAATTATCACCGACTCCGTAGTCTAGTGGTAGAGCGTCGGCCTATGGTGATGGAGGTTGGCACATACACAATACTTTTAAAATGGTAGTAATAGCTGTCCACCTTGGCTCCCAGGGATGTGGGTTTAACATTACGACTGACTGGCTGGTGTCAGGATAAATGGACCTGTAGTACTCGTACTTACCCAGGACACACAGTGATATAACTGAACATTTGTTGAAAGCGGCGTAAAAACACAAAACAATCAATCAATCAAACAACAAACAAATAAATACCAATCAATCAATTAATCAATCGATGAATCAATCAACAAACAAATAAATATCAAACGGGTACATCTGGGAAATTCAACTACCATAAGAATTATTTCACTTAACACTTTCTCTGATAGGTCTTATACTACCAAATAAATTCCTTTATTTATTTCAGTGTTAATCAGAGACAACCCAAATAAGTTCATTCGTTATTTCAGTGTAAATCAACACAGCTCAGCCCTCAATTATTTAATCAATTGAGCCAGATGGCACTCCTATATCACTGAAAAGAGGAGGTTGTCAGCTGCAAAAAAAGTCCAATAAAAAAGGGGCGTCATGTGTCTTCTACGTAAGAAGACTTGTCACTGAAAAAGTGGATACTCCTTTTCAGCAACCTGTCAGAATACGTTCCAGTTTAGTACACCACGTGTAATCACACTTACACAAGTACACTGCAGTCAGCCGCAGACATATATGCATTTCAAGTCAAAATAGGATTTAGTTACGAACTATTTGGTATTTCAATCAAACCGCGGATGTATTTGGTACCTGATCGAGACATGATTTGACACTTTTGCAACGGAAGAAATTAGAAAACAGTGTGGGGAAAGGAGAAAATACTTCCCGTATTGTTTCAGTTTTAACCCTTTCCCTCATACGACAATTCTGCAGCAGACGACCTTGAACCTATTTTGTCAAAACATAGAAAATCTCTTTAATTAAATGGATAACCTATGACAAAAGGTGGAAAACATTGTGGCAAAAGGAGAAATTGCACGTTTTGTGCAATTTCTTCTTTTGTCACTATGTTTTCAAAAAGCCGTCTGCTGCAGAGACTTCAGAAAGGGTCTATATGAGGGAAAGGGTTAATTATAAACTAAATCTCCAAATGTTTTCCTCTCAGATGTTGTCAATGTAGACAATTTTCAAATATAGTTATTGAGTAAAAGGTTAAAACTATTTATTGAAGCACATATTTTAAAATCGTGCATAGTGACATTTCTTGATAAAAGTAAATTCTAGATAACTGTTGAAATGTATGTATCCTTAAAATACAGCGAAAATGTAAAGTTAGTTTAATTACAACACTCGAGACAGGAAAAAACAAATTTCTGGGAGATAATTACTATGATTAAAATGAGTAGGTATAATATATTAGTTTAAAGATGAGGCGGTTACCATTTTTAGAAAGCAATGAATCTTTAAAGATGTTGAAATGTATATCATCAAAAAGAGAGAAAGTGAGAGTGAAAGAGAGAGAGAGAGAGAGTGAGTGTCTGTCTGTCTGTCTGTCTGTCTGTCTCTTTCTCTCTCTCTCTCTCTCTCTGTCTCTCTCTGTCTCTGTCTCTGTCTCTCTGTCTCTCTCTCTGTCTCTCTCTCTGTCTCTCTATGTGTGTCTCTCTCTGTGTGTCTCTTTCTCTATCTGTGTGTGTGTCTCTCTTTCTGTCCCTCTGGCTCTCTCCCTCCATCTCTCTCTCTCTCTCTCTCTCTCTCTCTCTCTCTCTCTCTCAATCTCTCTCTCTCTCCCTCTCTCTCTCTATGTCTCTCTCTTGTCTCTCTTTGTCTCGCTATGTCACTTTCTTTCTCTCTCTATCTGTCTCTGTTTCTCAATCTCTCTCTTTATGTTTCTCGTTCTCTCTTACGCTCTATATCTCTTTCGAACTATCTCACTCTCTCATCTCTCACTCTCCCTCTCTCATCCTCTCTCTCCTCTCACTTTCTCTCTCTCTTTCTTTCTCTCTCTCGCCCTATATCTCTCTATCTCACCACCCTCATACTCTCTCTTACTCTCTATCTGAGAGAGAGAGAGAGAGAGAGAGAGAGAGAGAGAGAGAGAGAGAGAGAGAGAGAGAGAGATGGAGGGAGAGAGCCAGAGAGACAGAGGGACAGAGAGAGAGACACACACACAGATAGAGAAAGACACACACAGAGAGAGACACACATAGAGAGACAGAGAGAGAGACAGAGAGAGAGACAGAGAGACAGAGAGACAGACAGAGAGAGAGAGAGAGAGAGAAAGAGACAGACAGACAGACAGACAGACAGACAGACAGACAGACAGACAGACAGACAGACAGACAGACAGACATACAGTTTATAGCTGTTTATAGTTTTAATGCACTAACGCACTTAATTATATTAATGCATTCTTAATGTTCCCATTTACCATGTCTTCCTTTTTCAATAATGTTTTAATCTGAATCAGTATTGTAGTTGTTAGTTCATTAATTCAAGATTTTCATTGTGTTGACCTTTGTCCCAGACACTTTTAAGTGCTAGGAATAGAACATTCCTTACAAATCCGCTGTATTTCACTTTTAAGTGCCAAGAATAGATAATTCCTTATAAATCCTGTATTTCCATGTGACGCATATCTCTTTTGTCTGTACATTTTCAAACTCTTTTAAATTGCAAGACAAATTAGATTTTTACACTGCTTGGCACTTTGACTTGTTCTCTCAAAGAATGCTAATTCTTTCAAATTCTTATAAATGCAAAACCAAATTCGATTGTAGCATTTCTTAGAGATGAGCAGTACTACGTCTCCTGAACTTAAATGAGCGATATTTCTAAGAAAGACATTTCAAAGGACATATTTATACCTGATTATCATGTTATATTCGCATGCAGGCTGAACGATTTGAAATGTCTAGTCAATTACTAAATAAGTACTCAACAATCAGTCAATTTACATTTATGCTTGTATATTTCAAAGTACTAATCAATTACGCTTTTTAATTTGATATATCTTTCGAACAGTAAAGAAAAAAAACAGTTATCGTAGTATTACACATATAAGCCGTCTCGCGAGAAACCAACAATATGCGTAAAGTATCGACCCGTATCAGCCGAAGCATGCCGCGCAGGCTAACCCGGACATACTCTTTTCGCCTTCTGTGGATTTTCTGCTTCAGGAATCATTACTCTATACCTCTATGTCTCTTATGCTGATCTGGTTCGATACATTACGCAGAGGCCTTAATGTTAGTTTTCTCGCGGGACGGCTCATATTTGTTTGTTTGTTTGCATGGCATTTATCGCCGCCTTGAACAACTGTTCAGTTATATCACGGTTTATTCTGGGTAAGATACCCGTATTACTGGTTCGTTTATCCTGACACCATTGAGTATGTTACCGGTATTACTGGTTCGTTTATCCTGACACCAGTGAGTAAGTTACCGGTATTACTGGTTCGTTTATCCTGACACAAGCGAGTTAGTTACCCGTATTACTGGTTCGTTTATCCTGACACCATTGAGTAAGTTACCGGTATTACTAGTCCGTTTATCCTGACACAAGCGAACAGTAAAAGGGGAGTCAAATTTTCGGTAGATAAGTGTCCTTTTAGAAAGATGTCTTGTGGAAAATTTCATAGTACCAAGGTCGGGGAAGAAATGTCCGGGGAAAACTAAACTATGCAGTAGTTAAGTGGCATTTTAGTAAAATGTCCGGGGTAAATTCCGGTTACGGATATCCGGGGTAGAAATTCCGTAAAGACGACAAAGACGCATCTATGCATACAAGCAGTGAACATGCATACATACATGTATGCAACATGATCCCTATATCTGTCACAGCTAATTTCCATTTGACTTCACATTTCCTGAACATGCCGCGGGGACATTTTCGAAGGCAAGATTAATTATAAACTTTGTTACGCAAAAACGGTTTGTGAAGTCAATATTCGCATTCCCGTACAGACAGTTACAGTCCATGAAATAATGATTGTCCTCCCCGGGGGATTGTACACTTCCATGTCTGTAATAACCCCTTTCTCACATACAACAAACCTGTCTGTAATAAACCCTTTCTCACATACAACAAACATGTCTGTAATAACCCCTTTCTCACATACAACAAACCTGTCTGTAATAAACCCTTTCTCACATACAACAAACATGTCTGTAATAAACCCTTTCTCACATACAACAAACCTGTCTGTAATAAACCCTTTCTCACATACAACAAACCTGTCTGTAATAACCCCTTTCTCACATACAACAAACATGTCTGTAATAAACCCTTTCTCACATACAACAAACCTGTCTGTAATAAACCCTTTCTCACATACAACAAACATGTCTGTAATAACCCCTTTCTCACATACAACAAACCTGTCTGTAATAACCCCTTTCTCACATACAACAAACATGTCTGTAATAAACCCTCTCTCACATACAACAAACCTGTCTGTAATAACCCCTTTCTCACATACAACAAACCTGTCTGTAATAAACCCTTTCTCACATACAACAAACCTGTCTGTAATAACCCCTTTCTCACATACAACAAACCTGTCTGTAATAACCCCTTTCTCACATACAACAAACCTGTCTGTAATAAACCCTTTCTCACATACAACAAACCTGTCTGTAATAAACCCTTTCTCACATACAACAAACCTGTCTGTAATAACCCCTTTCTCACATAAAACAAACCTGTCTGTAATAAACCCTTTCTCACATACAACAAACCTGTCTGTAATAAACCCTTTCTCACATACAACAAACATGTTTGTAATAAACCCTTTCTCACATACAACAAACCTGTCTGTAATAACCCTTTCTCACATACAACAAACCTGTCTGTAATAAACCCTTTCTCATATACAACAAACATGTTTGTAATAAACCCTTTCTCACATACAACAAACCTGTCTGTAATAACCCTTTCTCACATACAACAAACATGTCTGTAATAAACCCTTTCTCACATACAACAAACCTGTCTGTAATAAACCCTTTCTCACATACAACAAACCTGTCTGTAATAAACCCTTTCTCACATACAACAAACATGTCTGTAATAAACCCTTTCTCACATACAACAAACCTGTCTGTAATAACCCCTTTCTCACATACAACAAACCTGTCTGTAATAAACCCTTTCTCACATACAACAAACATGTCGGTAATAACCCCTTTCTCACATACAACAAACATGTCTGTAATAAACCCTTTCTCACATACAACAAACATGTCTGTAATAACCCCTTTCTCACATACAACAAACCTGTCTGTAATAAACCCTTTCTCACATACAACAAACATGTCTGTAATAACCCCTTTCTCACATACAACAAACCTGTCTGTAATAACCCCTTTATCACATACAACAAACATGTCTGTAATAAACCCTTTCTCATATACAACAAACATGTCTGTAATAAACCCTTTCTCACATACAACAAACCTGTCTGTAATAAACCCTTTCTCATATACAACAAACATGTCTGTAATAAACCCTTTCTCACATACAACAAACATGCAGCATCAAATATAGTCAAAATATTGAAACTCTCTATACATGAAAGAACAATTATTGAATCAAGTTAAAAGCATTGTCACAAAAGAATTACATGTTCATTATGAGCATTTTTGTTCCTTTTGCCACAATGTTTTCCAACATGCTTTAGAAAGCGTTCGTTTGTTCGAGTTGTCACATTTTCGAGTTATCGTATATTCGAGTTATCGTATATTCGAGTTATCACTTATTCCAGTTCTCGCATAATCGATTTATCGTGTATTCGAGTTATTGCATATTTGAGTAATCGTATATTCGAGTTATCGTATATTCGAGTTATCGCATAATCGAGTTATCGTATATTCGAGTTATTGCATAATCGAGTTATCGTATAATCGAGTTATTGCATATTCGAGTTATCGAACATTCGAGTTACCGCACGGTCAAGTTATCGCATATTCGAGTTATCGGACATTCGAGTTATCGCATGTTCGAGTTATCTTAAATCCACTGCATATCGCCTTTCAAATGAGACGCGTTTAGCGACCGAGGGTCTTAATGACATTGCACTTTGACAATATTTAATGTTATATTGGCATACAACTAATGTAGCTTCACGTACAGCTTTTTGTCAGAAGACACACTTATGTAGATAGTACATGTCAGAGGACTAGATAAGGAGGAGTATATATATGATATATCTCTTAGCACTCATTCAAACCTGAGACGAATCTTTTGAGTACCCACAATATAGGTTTTGGAGGTAAAATACGGATTTTAAACGCTATGATATGTATGACGGTTACGACTCTGGTGAGACTGCGAGTATACACAGGCTAGCCTCAGCGTTTACTGTTCGCTGGTGAGACTGCGTGTATACACAGGCTAGCCTCAGCGTTTACTGTTCGCTGGTGAGACTGCGTGTATACACAGGCTAGCTTCAGCGTTTACTGTTCGCTGGTGAGACTGCGTGTATACACAGGCTAGCTTCAGCGTTTACTGTTCGCTGGTGAGACTGCGTCTTTACACAGGCTAGCCTCATTGTTTACTGTTCGCTGGTGAGACTGCGTGTTTACACAGGCTAGCTTCAGTGTTTACTGTTCGTTGGTGAGACTGCGTCTATACACAGGCTAGCTTCAGTGTTTACTGTTCGCTGGTGAGACTGCGTCTATACACAGGCTAGCTTCAGTGTTTACTGTTCGCTGGTGAGACTGCGTGTATACACAGGCTAGCTTCAGCGTTTACTGTTCGCTGGTAAGACTGCGTCTATACACAGGCTAGCTTCAGCGTTTACTCTTCGCTGGTGAGACTGCGTCTATACACAGGCTAGCTTCAGCGTTTACTGTTCGCTGGTGAGACTGCGTGTATACACAGGCTAGCTTCAGCGTTTACTGTTCGCTGGTGAGACTGCGAGTATACACAGGCTAGCTTCAGCGTTTACTGTTCGCTGGTGAAACTGCGTGTATACACAGGCTAGCTTCAACGTTTACTGTTCGCTGGTGAGACTGCGTGTATACACAGGCTAGCTTCAGCGTTTACTGTTCGCTGGTGAGACTGCGTGTATACACAGGCTAGCTTCAGCGTTTACTGTTCGCTGGTGAGACTGCGTGTATACACAGGCTAGCTTCAGCGTTTACTGTTCGCTGGTGAGACTGCGTGTATACACAGGCTAGCCTCAGCGTTTACTGTTCGCTGGTGAGACTGCGTGTATACACAGGCTAGCCTCAGCGTTTACTGTTCGCTGGTGAGACTGCGTGTATACACAGGCTAGCTTCAGCGTTTACTGTTCGCTGGTGAGACTGCGTGTATACACAGGCTAGCTTCAGCGTTTACTGTTCGCTGGTGAGACTGCGTCTTTACACAGGCTAGCCTCATTGTTTACTGTTCGCTGGTGAGACTGCGTGTTTACACAGGCTAGCTTCAGTGTTTACTGTTCGTTGGTGAGACTGCGTCTATACACAGGCTAGCTTCAGTGTTTACTGTTCGCTGGTGAGACTGCGTCTATACACAGGCTAGCTTCAGTGTTTACTGTTCGCTGGTGAGACTGCGTGTATACACAGGCTAGCTTCAGCGTTTACTGTTCGCTGGTAAGACTGCGTCTATACACAGGCTAGCTTCAGCGTTTACTCTTCGCTGGTGAGACTGCGTCTATACACAGGCTAGCTTCAGCGTTTACTGTTCGCTGGTGAGACTGCGTGTATACACAGGCTAGCTTCAGCGTTTACTGTTCGCTGGTGAGACTGCGAGTATACACAGGCTAGCTTCAGCGTTTACTGTTCGCTGGTGAAACTGCGTGTATACACAGGCTAGCTTCAACGTTTACTGTTCGCTGGTGAGACTGCGTGTATACACAGGCTAGCTTCAGCGTTTACTGTTCGCTGGTGAGACTGCGTGTATACACAGGCTAGCTTCAGCGTTTACTGTTCGCTGGTGAGACTGCGTGTATACACAGGCTAGCTTCAGCGTTTACTGTTCGCTGGTGAGACTGCGTGTATACACAGGCTAGCCTCAGCGTTTACTGTTCGCTGGTGAGACTGCGTGTATACACAGGCTAGCTTCAGCGTTTACTGTTCGCTGGTGAGACTGCGTGTATACACAGGCTAGCCTCGGCGTTTACTGTTCGCTGGTGAGACTGCGTGTGTACACAGGCTAGCTTCGGTGTTTACTGTTCGCTGGTGAGACTGCGTGTATACACAGGCTAGCCTGGGTGTTTACTGTTCGCTGGTGAGACTGCGTGTATACACAGGCTAGCGACTCGGGTGAGATTGCGTGTATACACAGGCTAGCCTGGGTGTTTACTGTTCGCTGGTGTATTGATACCTCAAACGCTAGACGCAGCTCAAAAGTATTTCACCATTCTTCAAAAAATTACAAAATATGTTTGACTTTGTCTTCACCTTTAACCAAATGGCGTAGGTGACGTCACGTCTATTGTGGAGATATCGTAGTTCCCCCCGACACAATGACGGATTGAAGGCCTTCCCCCACACAATGACGAATTGAAGGCCTTCCCCCACACAATGACGGATTGAAGGCCTTCCCCCACATAATGACGGATTGAAGGCCTTCCCCAACACAATGACGGATTGAAGGTCTTCCCCCACACAATGACGGATTGAAGGCCTTTCCCACACAATGACGGATTGAAGGCCTTCCCACACACAATGACGGATTGAAGGCCTTCCCACACACAATGACGGATTGAAGGCCTTCCCCACACAATGACGGATTGAAGGCATTCCCCCACACAATGACGGATTGAAGGCCTTCCCCACACAATGACGGATTGAAGGCCTTCCCACACACAATGACGGATTGAAGGCCTTCCCCACACAATGACGGATTGAAGGCCTTCCCACACACAATGACGGATTGAAGGCCTTCCCCACACAATGACGGATTGAAGGCCTTCCCCACACAATGACGGATTGAAGGCCTTCCCACACACAATCACGGATTGAAGGCCTTCCCACACACAATGACGGATTGAAGGCCTTCCACCACACAATGACGGATTGAAGGCCTTCCCCACACAATGACGGATTGAAGGCCTTCCCCCACATGCACCAAATCTGCAGCAGACGGCTTTGACATATTGAACATCTCTATGAATGAAAATATAATTTTATAAAGAGTTTATAAATATAAAAATATTGTGGCAAAAGAATAAATTGCTCATTATGAACAGTTGTTCCCTTTGCCACAATGTTTTCAAAAGTCATCTGCTGCAGAGGTGTACGAAGGAATCTGTATGTTGGAAAGGGTTTAAGTCCCTTACGAGTCCTCCGTGTGAAATAGTGAATCGTGCAGCAAAAATGTTGGGTCGTGCTATATGTGAACTTACGACGGAGATCTCCAATAAAATACATTAATAAAGGTATAGTAGGGCTCATGTTATGGCTGGCGTTGGGGTAATACGCTGAAAACCTTCTTTGTTTAACCCTTTCCCACCTGCAGACGCATTTTGCCGCAATAGCAGCAGACGACTTTTGAAAACATTGTGGCCAAAGGTGAAATTGCTCATGATGAGCAATTTCACCTTTGGCCGCAATGTTTTCAACTTTATTAAACAATTAAGCTATTTTTTAAATAGATTTTTCAGGTTTTTGTCACTATGTTTTCAAAGTCGTCTGCTGCAGTTTTTTGTATGTGGGAAATTAATACACACATTTAATGGTGCTGGTGCTGGTGTTTCATATGCTTTCTTATAATATGATGAGCCGTCCCGCGAGAAAACCAACATTGTGGACCCTGCGTAAAGTATCGACCCGGATCAGCCTAAGCATGCCGCGCAGGCTTACCCGGATAGACACTTTTCGCCTCCTGTGGATTTTCTGTTTCAGGAATCATTACTCTATACCTCTATCCCCCTGTGACGGAATGTGTCGGCCCGGATCAGTCTGCCTGGACTGCGCAGGCTGATCTGTGTCGATACATTACGCAGATGCCATACTGTTGGTTTTCTCGCGAGACGGCTCATATGATGAATATGGAAAGAACCAAAAATAATTTCCTCACTTTCTTTCTTATTGGCCTCTAAAGGCAAACAACATTGTGTACTGTAATCAACTCTTGTCCCTAAAATAACACTACTGAGACAGAATGTGTCGGCCCGGATTAGTCTGCGCGGACTGCATTAAGCACTTTACATTAAGCAGAGGCCATAATGTTGGTTTTCTCTCGCGACGGCTTATAAATATGCTCTCATTTTGGAAGAGTCTAAATGTGTCAAAATCATTTTTAAGGGATTTCAACGTGGATTCCTCTTACAAATTAGATTAATCAACACACTGTTGGTGAGAGAGAATTCGATAGTTCAATATAGACGAATACAGTCTATCAAAATAGTAAAGCTCGTCTCCAGGGACTATGTTTACAAACTTGTCATTTTAACACCTACGTGTATCCTGGTGCAGACAAATATGGAACGTTCTACAGTCAAACCTGTGCTTAACGACCACCTTTGTTTAGCAATTCCCTCTAGATAGTAACCACTCTTTTAATTTCCCAATCACTCATTGTCTGCAATAATGAACCTGTAATTAGAGACCACCTGTGAACAAAGACCATATTGGTATATTCCCAATGGTGGTCTTTAGACACAGGTTGAACTGTATATCAGACGACAATTGAAATGGTCGTTGAAAGGGGAGATATTACACAGGGCAACCAATTACTACCTTGGACCAACAATGTTCGCAATTTTTCTTTTCCACACACATATCTGCAGCAGACGACTTTAAAAGCCCCTGGGCCAAACCAAGGAACACCTTTCTAATTAAAATTTAAAAAATAACATAATTAAGTTTAAAACATGGTGGCGAATGGAGATATATTTTCGAAAGTCGTCTGCTTCAGTTGTGCGTCAAAATACGTCTGTAAGTGGTAATATTGAAGTTGTGGAGATGTTTTGTTTTTGTTCCTCAGATGTTGTACAAAGCAGACGTCACACGCAAACACATATGATTGGTTGCTGTATCACCAGACAACGACCATTTAATCTTTGGAAAGATGTCAAATTTGGTTTTTAGTCACAACTCACAACTTCCATGGTTCGAGATGCTCAATATTTTTCATAATGTTTTATTCAACATTTTCCCAAATACTGCATAAAACTGCAGGTATAATTATCGAACAAGGTTTAAAACATTGTGGCAAAAGTAGAAATGGCTCATAATGAGTTTCAACATTTCAAAATGTTCGATCTCCATCTGGAGTTCAGCACCTTTACGATTTTTAGAAGGTAAAATCCGGTGCACAGTAGATACGTGTACACCACAGCGCAACCTTTCTAAAGTAACAAAGGAGGGAAGTAGAACAATCAGGTTGTTTTAGAGAAGTCTTGCTATGCATACATAGGCTGAGCCCCGGTAGCGACGCGGGCTGTCAATCCGGGGGTTATGAGTTCGAACCCCAGCTCGGCCAACATTCTTTCCGATGTTTAATTAAAGTCACTGAGACAAGCGTCATTCGTCTTCCACCGATGGGCTTACAGTCTATGTGGAAAAGCAGCCAGTTGCTTGGAAAGTATGTTCTTATGAGTACTGGTGAGAGAAAGCCAGGAAATACATGAGAAAGTGAACTGGCCGCCGTGATATGACTGAAAAATTGTAGAAAATGCCGTTAAACCCCAGTCAATAAAAGCTATGCATAGAATAATCCCTTCGGCCGGAGAACTAGATAAAGAGGAGTTAACTGGTCTTTTCCCATCACTATTTCTCTTATGACTCAACTAAACCCTAGTTAAGCCTTCACTAGAAATGCTTGCGGACCCAGACAACTAAGTAAAGGGGAGATTTTTTTATTTTGAAATTGTATTCAGTTGTTTGTAAAGAAAGAAATAAACGATTAGAGCAGACCGAAACACTGGTGGAGAAAAACAACTACGGACACAACTCTTAACCCTTTCCCTCATATAGACGCTTTCTGACAGCTCTGCAGCAGACGGCGTTTTGAAAACATAGTGACAAAAGAACAAATTGCACAAAACGTGCAATTTCTCCTTTTGCCACAATGTTTTCCACTTTTTGTCATAGGTTATCCATTCACTTATGGAGATTTTCTATGTTTTGACAAAATACGTTCACAGTCGTCTGCTGCAGAATTGTCGTATGAGGGAAAGGGTTAAAACAAAGAAAATAAAAACATTGATATGTACTTACAAAATAAACTCGACGCGGGATTTCCACTATTGATCGTCAGTTTAACGATATGTTTACTGGTTTTTCCTAGACCAATAGCAGTATATACATACATACATGCTACATACCACACACATATAACACATTTGCTTTAACACAGATGAATAACGGACTTGTGACCAAAGAAAACTGAAATAACATTGTTTTTATATACAACAGTTACATGTATATACGAGAAGAAGTCTCATGAAAATATAGGCTTATTTTTATTTTGAAACTTCTGCGAAAATACCGCTCATTAACTCTTTCAGCTCCGAATTGTTTAAAGTAGACTCTTCCATGTTCAAAATCGGACGTCTCCATTTCTCATGTAATAAACTTTTGAATTATTTTGATGAATAAAAGGCAAACAATGCTGATTCTAAGTGAGACAGATCGTTACGAGCTGACTCACTTGAATCTGCATTGTTTGCAAAAACCTCAATATTACCTTTGGCGCTGAAAGAGTTAAATTTGCAGACACCGAATTCGATGATAAGTCTGTGTATTCGTATATGTTAGCAAAATTCTCTTCTTTTTGCATAGAGGACGTTGAAACGACACTAAGGCATTTTATAAATACATGTTTGAGTATTGTGATTGGCACAGGACCAATGACCCGTATTGGTCAGTCGTATCATTGCCAGTCCAGTTTGTAGAATGCTTGTTTATGTCACATACACATTCACTAATAGCATATATTGTATTTATTATGATACCTTTAAAGAAACCATTCATGGTCTGTAGGAAGTCGCCTTTAATTATAAAAACAAGTTCAAAAATATTAGGACATTCCCCGTAAGTAGAGAAACAGCGTCTCTCAGACACTAATATATGTTGTATTATCGTACAACTTACATACTGAATGAAAATGACAGCACGGTGTAGGTACATGTATGATTGCCATATGCCACGCACTCCTTAGTTAATTAGAATGTGACATTTGACGACTTTAATCTACATTATTCGGATTGAGGAAAGAATATTTGGACATAACAATATCAATATCCAAACGACACACCCACACTTTGCAACACATGCACTGGAAACATGAAACAGGAGACGTGTAGCATCTAAACATAATGAACATTGGTGTGACCCTGGTGTATACTCCGAGTCGTCTCGCAACACCCCGTCAGTGTGTCTGTGTGTATTATAGCTCTAAATGTGTCTTCTGACAACAGGTTGTAACTCTAGTCCTCTGAACACGAGAGTTGATCCAAAAGTAATAGTACTTTCTAAGTAACTTTTATTTTAGTTGATACACATCGATGAAGTTCAAGTGATGCATGATGCAATGGTATCGTAGCCGATATTTTTGTTTCAGTGTTTATTAATACGCTAACGAAACTAACATTACTATGAAGGACTAATTCATCTCTCACTAAATGTTTCTAAGTAAGCTTTAATGGAAATCATCTTTCAAGAAATCGAGCAGCATTTCAAAGTATCGCAGAAGCAGTTTTCACCGAAAAGTCTCATATTATTTCGAGTTTTGATTTATAACCCATATTTACGCTGCCCGTCGCTGTCGCCAAATGTAAACAATATCATATCGTTATAAATAATTTGCATTAACCAAGCAGAGTGTTTTATTCTTTATTACATTAACAATTCAGCCGTCTTAAGGAATACATATTTACAACTCCCTACATAATCATAAATGCATGGAGCTATATTTATTTAATGTTTACACAATTAAGCTTAGTCATCATGTTTTATCTAAACTGTCAGTCATTTCAGTAACTATTTCTACCCGTAGAATGTTAGAATCTATAAAATTCATCAGTATCAAATAGTGTCATCAAAATTCAGAGTCTCTAGTTTGAAAAGTCATCATTTAATGTTCCATTTTATTACTACTAAATATTCAACTGCATTTGTTAAGTGCTAACTTACAAATTATATAAGCGACTTAGTCATCATGTATTCTCTAATTTGTCAGAAAATTCAGTTTAAAATTCTACCCTTGAAGGTTTGAATCTCTGAATTTCATCAGTATCAAATAGTGTCATCAAAATACAGAGACTCTAGTTTGAAAAGTCATCATTAAAATATCCATTGCATTACTACTGAATATTCAACTGCATTTGTTAAGTGCTAACTTACAAGTTATAAAACCGACTTAGTCATCATGTATTCTCTTAATTGTCAGAAATGTCAGTTTAAAATTCTACCCCTGTAAGGTTAGAATCAATAAAATTCATCAGTATCAAATAGTGTCATCAAAATTCAGACACTTTAGTTTGAAAAGACATCATTTTACGTTTCAGCGATGTTTTTCCTTGAGGGGTAATATAGTTTTCTTACATGTCAAGCCGTCTTAAGGAATACATATTTACAACTAGAGAATCATAAGTGCATAGAGCTATATGTATTTAATGTGTACACAATTAAGCTGATGTTCAGCTTACCAGAAACACGGCGTATACATACATCGTCGCAATTCCAACTTTAGGGTACACTGTCTCGGTGGAAAGGGTTGTCAATTTAGTTTTCGCATAACCTTAACACAAGATTCGACGTGTTCCTTCTATAGCATCAATAAAACGTCACGGAAGTGAGCCGTCACGCAAGAAAACCAACATTATGGCCTCTGCGTAATGTATCGACCCAGATCAGTCCGCACGGACTGATCCGGGCCGACACATTCCGTCTCAGGGGGATAGAGGTATAGAGTAATAATTTCTGAAAGCCTGCGCGGCATGTTTATGCTGATCCGTGTCGATACTTTATTTTCTCGCGGGTCGGCTCAATTCTATTGTGCACTGGACATGTTTGACATGTCGATTGATATTCTCTGCAATGTAAGCCTGTACAGTCACGCAATTATTTGTCTTTTCGTGTAACTTAAAACTAGTTTATATTTGGGGAAACAAACCTTTGACTTTACCGAATGCAAAGCTATTTAAATTTTCGATGGGTTGATCGAACGTATTTGATTTCTTTCAATACAAATGGACAATATTTCATTTTTAAATGAGTGTAACAATTTATACATTATATGAGTTTTGTGTGTCTATCTGTAGGTATTAAAGTCATTGTTGCAATTATTGACAAAACTAAGATATGTTTTATGCAAATAACTTCATGCTCGCTGTTATGAAGCCGTATCTGTGGAACTTGATTGAGCCGTCCCACGAGAAAACCAACATTATGGACTCTGCGTAAAGTATCGACCGGATCAGCTTAAGTATGCAGCGCAGGCTAATCCGGGCACATTTATCGCCTCATGTGGACTTTCTGTTTCAGGAATCATTACTCTATACTCTATCCTCCTGAGACGGAATGTGTCGGCTCGGCTTAGAATGCGCGGACTGCGCAGCCTGATCTGGTCGATATATTACGCAGAGTCATTAATGTTGGTTTTCTCGTGGAACGGCTCTTATTTAACCGTCATCCAACAAATCGATACAAACAACGAAGATAAAATATAGCAATCGCTTACATGCAATGATTTCAAACGCAGATTATAGACATCACGATAGAAGACAACGAGAGAATAGAGAATAAAGATAAAAGTGCATCGTTATATAAACCATTTGAAAAACGATCCGACTTTCCGGAACACATCCTGTGAGATATTTTATCCCGTTCCCTGGGGACGGAAGTCGGGGGGAAACGTTACGTTATATTATATGTACACGAATGCTCAGTTTTTGCTTGAAGAAGGATTATTGATGTTTTCTGAACAAACTGAAGTGGCGGTTTGGCAAAGAGAATATGTGTTAGATTTGAAAATAAAGTTGTATATCTTTGTCGTCGCCTACAGCCAATCAAATAATTGAGTCTGCAATGGTTATTATTAATGTTTAGTTTAAACTTATTTATTTTACATTGATTGCGAAACACCCTTTCAGCTTATACTAATCACGCTCGATGTCATTCCCAGTACTCGCGCCGTTTGTGTGGAAAAATCCAAAACTCAGAAAGCGCTCATCACGGGATTCGAACCCGGAACCTTTGGTACGAGAGACCGACGCTCTACATCTGCACCACTGTCTTCCGATTGTTAATGGAAGCGGTTCGATGCGAACGAGGCACATAAGATCACTCACAATTCCTATCCATTTAACTTTAGTAAATGTCTGAATTAAATCTTCCAGAATCTCATTTCCCTGTCTCACTCAATTTGTTAAGCTTTTAAACGTTTAAATTTTGAATATTTTTGTTTATACCAGTCTAGACATGATGAGGATGATAAAATCATTTTGGTAGAGTTCGATTGTTACTCTAGTCAAGGTTATAGGAAATCCTAATGGAAAATGCATCTTTACGACAGATAGTTCTATTTAACTCTTACAGCGCCGAATTGTTTAAAGTGGACTCTTCCTTGTTGGAAATCGGGCATCTCCATTTCGCATGTAATAAAAGTTTAGACTATTTTGATAACTAGCTGAATGGCAAACAATGCTGAGTTCAGGTGAGACAGCTCGTTACGAGCTGACTCGCCTGAATCTGCATTGTTTGCAAAAACATCAAAATTGCCTTTGGCGCTGAAAGGGTTAAATGCCATTTAAACACGTTATATAAACTCATCGAAACGTCAGTTCTCGACTAATTGCAATGTGTTGTGTTTTACAAGCACTACTATGCATATCTATTAACCGTGTTGGAGTTGTATTGATCATGTCGAGAGTACCGACGAATATGTAGAAGGGCCGGCATACGTGTAACACAAGGGATTCGAATTCGATGAAATCCAGACAAAAACCACAACTTGACATTAACTCATATTGTTCATTATTGCATACTTTCATATTGTCCCGTTTACTTGCATTGAAGAAAGTGGTCATGATTTTTCGATCATGACCGCTGTCAAGGAGTGATCATGACCGTAGATAAGGACGTGCGAAAATTCTGCATAATTAACATGCTAGGGACTACTTCTGTTATGTAAACAAACATAGCTGACCTAAATATCATTGTTAAACCTCACGGGACTTTGTAATGTTAAATTCTCATATATTGATAATGGACAATGTCTTACTGTCTCGTGCTAACAGTACGTTTTTGACATGAAAACAGTCTAAAACGCGCGTCTAAAAGTTGGTTATGCACGTGCATGACGTCATTTAAAAAAATTACGTCACCGTTATAATTCAAACGGCATTTTCACTAAAATTACTACTTATGTAAACAAACAGTTTGTTTCTAATTCGGAAGCAGATTTATCAATTCTAGATAATAAAAAAAACCTCCGCAACGTAAAGCAAATAGTTTACAATATGAAAGTATGCAATAAAAAGGTTATTGACCCTGTACTGTGAAATCATCGTTGGACCTCGTTCTTTGGCGAACGTAGCCTCGCAAGCTCGGCAACGTCAACCAAAGAACTCGGTCCAACGATGATTTCACAGTACAGGGTCAATAATCTATATTATTGCATACTTTCATATTGTCCCGTTCACTTTGCATTGAAGAAAGTGGTCATGATTTTTCGATCATGACCGCTGTCAAGGAGTGATCATGACCGTAGATAAGGACGTGCGAAAATTCTGCATAATTAACATGCTAGGGACTACTTTTGTTATATAAACAAACATAGCTGAACTAAATATCATTGTTAAACCTCACGGGACTTTGTAATGTTAAATTCTCATATATTGATCATGAACAATTTCTTACTGTCTCATGCTAACAGTACGTTTTTGACATGAAAACAGTCTAAAACGCGCATCTAAAATGTTGGTTATGCACGTGCATGACGTCATTTAAAAAAAATTACGTCACCGTTATATTTCAAACGGCATTTGCACAAAAATTACTACTTATGTAAAAAAACAGTTTGTTTTTAATTCGGAAGCAGATTTATCAATTCTAGATAATAAAAAAAAACTCCACAACGTAAAGCAAATAGTTTACAATATGAAAGTATGCAATAAAAAGGTTATTGACCCTGTACTGTGAAATCATCGTTGGACCTCGTTCTTTGGCGAACGTAGCCTCGCAAGCTCGGCAACGCCAACCAAAGAACTCGGTCCAACGATGATTTCACAGTACAGGGTCAATAACCTATAGTATTGCTCTAACCCGAAAGAGATAATTTTTTCGCCAGTTGAGCTTAAGACATGGTGTATGTAGGGTATATGATTGTCGCTCGACCCTCTACGAGACATGGTGTATGTATGGTATATGGGTGTAATTAACACTTTCACTCTACAAGACATGGTGTATTCATGGTTTATGGGTGTAATTAACACTTTCCCTCTACAAGACATGGTGTATGTATGGTATAAGATTGTCGCTCGACCCTCTACAAGACATGGTTTATCTATGATTTATAGGTGTAATTAACACTTTCCCTCTACAAGACATGGTGTATGTATGGTATATGGGAGTAATTAACACTTTCCCTCTACAAGACATGGTGTATGTATGGTATATAGGTGTAATTAACAATTTCCCTCTCCAAGACATGGTGTATGTATGGTATATAGGTGTAATTAACACTTTCCATCTCCAAGACATGGTGTATGTATGGTATATGAGTGTAATTAACACTTTCCCTCTACAATACATGGTGTATGTATGGTATATAGGTGTAATTAACACTTTCCCTCTCCAAGACATGGTGTATGTATGGTATATGGGTGTAATTAACACTTTCCCTCTCCAAGACATGGTGTATGTATGGTATATAGGTGTAATTAACACTTTCCCTCTACAAAACATGGTGTATGTATGGTATATGGGTGTAATTAACACTTTCCCTCTCCAAGACATGGTGTATGTATGGTATATAGGTGTAATTAACACTTTCCCTCTACAAAACATGGTGTATGTATGGTATATGGGTGTAATTAACACTTTCCCTCTACAAGACATGGTGTATGTATGGTATATAGGTGTAATTAACACTTTCCCTCTCCAAGACATGGTGTATGTATGGTATATAGGTGTAATTAACACTTTCCCTCTACAAGACATGGTGTATGTATGGTATATAGGTGTAATTAACACTTTCCCTCTCCAAGACATGGTGTATGTATGGTATATGGGTGTAATTAACAATTTCCCTCTACAAGACATGGTGTATGTATGGTATATAGGTGTAATTAACACTTATCCTCTACAAGACATGGTGTATGTATGGTATATAGGTGTAATTAACACTTTCCCTCTACAAGACATGGTGTATGTATGGTATATAGGTGTAATTAACATTTTCCCTCTACAAGACATGTTGTATGTATGGTATATAGGTGTAATTAACAATTTCCCTCTCCAAGACATGGTGTATGTATGGTATATGGGTGTAATTAACACTTTCCCTCTACAAGACATGTTGTATGTATGGTATATGGGTGAAATTAACACTTTCCCTCTTCAAGACATGGTGTATGTATTGTTAATGTGTGTAATTAACACTTTCCCTCTACAAGACATGGTGTATGTATTGTTTAAGTGTGTAATTAACACTTTCCCTCTACAAGACATGGTGTATGTATTGTTTATGTGTGTAATTAACACTTTCCCTCTACAATACATGGTGTATGTATTTTTTATGTGTGTAATTAACGCTTTCCCTCTACAATACATTGTGTATGTATTGTTTATGTGTGTAATTAACACTTTCCCTCTACAAGACATGTTGTATGTATGGTATATGGGTGTAATTAACACTTTCCCTCTACAAGACATGGTGTATGTATTGTTTATGTGTGTAATTAACACTTTCCCTCTACAAGACATGTTGTATGTATGGTATATGGGTGTAATTAACACTTTCCCTCTACAAGACATGGTGTATATATTGTTTATGTGTGTAATTAACACTTTCCCTCTACAAGACATGGTGTATGTATGGTATATGGGTGTAATTAACACTTTTCCTCTACAAGACATGGTGTATGTATTGTTTATGTGTGTAATTAACACTTTCCCTCTACAAGACATGGTGTATGTATTGTTTATGTGTGTAATTAACACTTTCCCTCTACAAGACATTGTGTATGTATGGTATATGTGTAGTTAATTTGTTATATCGGAGGTGTACGCTGTTTTAAACATTATTTCAGTCATATCACGGATATGATTGGCAAACAAACCGTTACAATTTTTTTGAAATGTGCCTTGGTCTAGGTCACCCAACATCGAGCGTCGCGACTGGAGATCGAACCCATATCGCCCAGTTCAAAATCCCCGACACTTACCACTCGGCCATGGCAGATTCCCGACACTTACCACTCGGCCATGGCAGATTCCCGACACTTACCACTCGGCCATGGTAGATTCCCGACATTTACCACTCGGCCATGGTAGATTCCCGACACTTACCACTCGGCCATGGCAGATTCCCGACATTTACCACTCGGCCATGGCAGATTCCCGACACTTACCACTCGGCCATGGCAGATTCCCGACATTTACCACTCGGCCATGGTAGATTCCCGACACTTACCACTCGGCCATGGCAGATTCCCGACACTTACCACTCGGCCATGGTAGATTCCCGACATTTACCACTCGGCCATGGTAGATTCCCGACATTTACCACTCGGCCATGGTAGATTCCCGACACTTACCACTCGGCCATGGTAGATTCCCGACATTTACCACTCGGCCATGGTAGATTCCCGACACTTACCACTCGGCCATGGTAGATTCCCGACACTTACCACTCGGCCATGGTAGATTCCCGACACTTACCACTCGGCCATGGCAGATTCCCGACACTTACCACTCGGCCATGGCAGATTCCCGACGACGATTGTAGCGTATACAGTTCATGGATTCATGAAAAGAAAAAGAAAAACGAAGAAAAAAGAGCGTTGTATAAAACGATCAATTTGCACAATTTTTCCCGTGTTTTCAATTATGTAACTAGTAATCACTTATGATTCAAGATATTCCAAATCTACCTCAGTTTCCTGTTCAAAGCAGATCGAGGGCTTGGTGTGAAACAGTTGTACCTAAAATCGGTATTGTTTTACCAAGGTTAATCACCTCGGCATAAAGTCTTTATAAGTGTTAAATCATTTTTCTTGGTAAACAATGGAAATTTAGGTGCCATTGCTCGTTCTGAGCGATGGCACCTAAATTTGCATTGTTTACAATGGGATCAAAATTGCCCCTAAACCAGGATTTTCAAAATAGGTTTTCAGTTACAACCGTTTCACGCCAAGCCCTCAAGATGACCATTCAAGTTGAAAACTAGGTTAACCATCTAGAAGGTGTCTCCCTTGGGAAATAAATCCCCCGTTTTATTAGGTTCATTTCCACCCGCCGACTCATGCTACCCGATACCTTAATTAAGACGTTATTTGTCCAACACTTCCCTTCATAGTATCACACTAACATGGTTATGTCCACAACGAGTTCTGCAACTTGATGGGCGACAGACAAATTGCGCACGCAATGTGTACTTTCACCTCTTGATAATATTCGTGGTTTTTTTATTAAATATTGTTTTTAATAATTGATTCAATTTATGTGATATTCCTGTCTTTGAAGCAGATAAGTCTTTCAATCTCAGATGCACACCCAATCATGTAACGGGAAAACAATGTTTTTTCATCAAATATTGATAGCATCCAATGCCATGCTTACAGCAGGTATTGCAGTCGAATATCGAGGCCGTCATTTATCACAAGTTCGTTAATTTGTTTAGACACAGAAGCCGAATTGCGTGCGGACATCTTGGTAATCTAATATCAAGGTCTAACAGGGTGTATGGCCTATTTCTAAGTACGTGAAAGAAATAACAGGCGGTTAGATAGACATGTTATGGATTGAAATGTTTAATTGTTTGATATATTACCGTTGATCGACACGTGTAAATGCAACTATCACCATTTGTCTTCCGTCGTCAATAGACTGACAGTATTGTCGAAAGGTAGCCACCTTTTTTCGAAGAATGTTGTATGGAACAGAGCTGAAGTCCGTCAAAGTGAAAGTATTGTAGAACGGTAGCCACCTCTTTTCGAAGAATCTTGTATGGAATAGAGCTGAATCTGTCAAAGTGAAAGTATTTTAGAAAGGTAGCCACCTTTTTTCGAAGAATATTGCATTGAACAGAGCTGAAGTCCGTCAAAGTGAAAGTATTGTAGAAAGGTATCCCTCATATAGACGCTTTCAGCAGACGGCTTTTTGAAAATATAGTGACAAAAACAGAAAAAAAGCCGTCTGCTGCAGAGGCAACAGAAAGCGTCTATATGAGTGAAAGGGTTAATGAAACAAATTTCAAGCTATTTCACTCTTTGGCATTAAGATTTCCGAAGTTTAGTTGCAGCAGATACGCCGCCTGACGTTGACGGTTATCGCGTGTCTAGTATCATAGTTAACCCTATCCCGCTTATAGACGCATTTTGACGCATCTGCAGCAGACGGCTTTTAAAAAAACATTTTAGCAAAATGAGAAATTTCTACATTTGCCATAATGTTTTCAATTATTTATAGAGACTTTCCATATGTTTTACTAAATGTCTTCAAAGTCTTCTGCTTCAGATATGTCGTATGTGGGAAAGCGTTGATTAAACCTTAGTAGACTGTTATTGTAAGTCCGTAACTCATGTTAACCGTTTACTTGATACGTTCTCTATGTTGTCGTCTGCCTTGTTATTGTAAGTCCGTAAATCATGTTAACCGTTTACTTGATACGTTCTCTATTTAGTCGTCTGCCTTGTTATTGTAAGTCCGTAAATCATGTTAACCGTTTACTTGATACGTTCTCCATTTAGTCGTCTGCCTTGTTATTGTAAGTCCGTCAATCATGTTTACCGTTTACTTGATACGTTCTCTATGTTGTCGTCTGCCTTGTTATTGTAAGTTCGTCAATCATGTTAACCGTTTACTTGATACGTTCTCTATGTTGTCGTCTGCCTTGGAAACACATGAAGAAAAAGTTGTAACACTTGAAAACGTTGAAATTTAAATTAAGTACAGTGTTTTTAAAATGTGGTAAATTTATTCTTTTTTATTTAACCAATGTCCCATATTTTCTCACAATGTTGTGTGAAAATGTTTTTTATTTAAAGAGACATCAAACGTGATGCGTCTGTATTTAGGAAACGATTAACATATACATTACGCAATATTGCCGGTATGTGCAACTGTTAATTTCTGCCTTATTCGTACTAATATTATATTTTTACCAAACGTGTGTATTTATCTTCCTTCAACTTTCCGTATCTAACAATGAGCCGTAACACGAGAAAACAAACACTATGGTCTCTGCGTAATGTCCGCGCAGGTTAATCCGGGCCGACACATTCCGTCTCAGAGGGATTGAGGTATAGTGTAATGATTCCTGAAACAGAAAATCCACAGGAGGCGAAAAGAGTCTGTCCGGATTATCCTGCATGACATGCTTAGGCTCGATACTTTACGTAAAGTCAACAATGTTGCTTTTCTCGTGGAACGGCTCAAATGTTGAATGAAGCAAAATCGGCTTTACTGTCTGCCCTTGTCTGTCTGCCCTTGTCTGTCTGCCCTTGTCTGTCTGCCCTTGTCTGTCTGCCCTTGTCTGTCCAAATACTAAAACCTAATCCGAGTGTGCAATATTTTCCCGTTGCTGTAAATTGAAACGTCACAGATCTATCAATCTATCAATGTAAAGCTAGAATCCATTCAGTTTGCTTTAATGGTAGTAAATACACCGACTGACACATCATACGAGTCCCACGAGAAAACCAACAGTGTTGACTCTGCGTAAAGTATCGACTCGGATCAGCCTAAGCATGCCGCGCAGGCTATAGGCTTATCATGGAAGACACTTTTCGCCTCCTGTGGATTTTCTGTTTCAGGAATCATTACTCTATACCTCCATCACCCTGAGACGGAATGTGTCGGCCCTGGATTAGACTGCGCTGACTGGGTCGATACATTACGCAGAGTCCATAATGTTGGTTTGCTTGTGGAACGGCTTATATATAGTTTGAATAGTGGATGTTCTATCATTAGCTTACGAAACACCATTGTCCGGTCATTTATATCACTAGAGTCGCCTGGGAAAGGGCGCCTGTTTTTATGTCAATAATTAAGGTAAAGCCAATATAATACTTTATTGCCCAATGATTGTAAATATTTGTGAAATATTGATGATTATAACAGAATAATGGCCGATCACGCCATTACCATATCACATGATCAACTCACGTGACCGGATGTAAATTATCAGTACACGTATTTTCACTTTCCGTGTTAATTAACTAGTTTTGAAGAGACATTTACAATTAAAGCGATTGTGTCTGAAACACAGTGATAATGATCTCATTATCTAGTCACGTGAACATTTTCTAGTTAACTCTTTCCCACATACAGGCACTCTCTGGTGCCTCTGTAGCAGAATAATTTGAAAACATTGTGGCAAAAGAAAAAATATGGTCATAATGAGCAACTTCACCTTTTTGCCTCAATGCGTTCAACTTTATTCAATTATCAAACTTTCATTCATATTGTCGCCTAAATGTTTTCAATCTCTTTTCAAACAGAATTGTTGTGTGCATGGGGGGAGCTAAACCTTTCATTGTAAAAGTTTCTATTTGTGTATTTATGATAGATAGATAGATAGATTTTAATCGACTTATGCAAATACATGTATCTCATCATTTACATACATTTACATTAACAAAATTAACATTTCATATTTCATATTTATAAAATAACAAAATTAACACGTGAACAACAAATAATAATGCGAAATAACTTTGAAGTTTGCTGATTTTTGTAGATTTCAAAAATAGATTATAACAAATAATGAAAATTTAACCTTTAACTTTAAGCAGTTTAGGAGAGTGTGAAATTAACAATTGTTGGAAGACATATCTTAATCCAAATTCATATTGTCAATCATCTACATATATTATCTCAAACTCATCTTACTTAGGTGATCTGAAGCTAATAATATGTGAGTAATGGGTAAGTAGGAATATATACAGCTGTTGAGCACTATCAACGATAAATGACATATATTTAAGCAGTATGCAACCTGCATTAGAAAGAAGTTTGTATGTTTAGACTATTTTGTCTAAAATTTAACATATCATAAAATATTTAAAACATACTCATTTCGTATTAATAAGGCCTTTCTGATAAAATTGCATAATTTTACAATAGTAGATCTCTTATTGCAATTTGATAGTTCAACAAACTTATAAACGTTTGGTATTTTATAAAAAATGATGTTTTATATACGTGTTTCTAATTTCTTTGTAAGCTTCACATTGTATAACAAGATGAAATTCATCTTCTATAACATCTGAGCGGCAACACGGACATTTTCTTTCTGGTCTAGGTACTCTATTACTTCCATGTCTCCCAGTTTCTATTTTAAGGTTATGCGAGGAAAGACGAAGTCTAGTCAAGTTTACTCTTATATGTCTTGGTATTACTTTTTCTAGATATTCGCTCAGACAAAAATCTGTTTTAATAAATTTTTACAAAAGTGACAAAATATTACCTTTTTCTAAGTCACTGTACCACTTTTGTACAAAATTATCAATAACCCTTTGCTTAAATATACCTATAAACATTTTACGATTAAGAATACCTCGATTTTCCCATATATCGGAAAATCCGTGTTCCGACAATAATGTTTCAACGTTTGAAGACCAATTTTGTTTACCTTTGCGGGTGTCTTCAAGTGACATATCATATACAGTTTTTAACATAATATTGTCTGTAGATATAAGTTTTAACCAATATTTAATTATAGATACATATCGATTGATATGTTTATGTATCGCCGATAACAACAAAGTACTGAAAAACGGTAAGTATTTGACCGCCATTAATTACCTGAGACATAATGCAAATACAATATTTGATTAAAGCAGCTTTCTTAACCCATTCCTGTGTGTAGACACGTTTACACGCCCCTGAAGCAGACGTTTTTTTAAAACAGTATAGGAAATGGAGAAATTGCGCATAATAAGCTAATTCTTCATTTACAGAGGTATTTACACCTATATATTTTCGAAGACGTCTGCAGAAGATGTGATGTACATGTATGTCGGAGAGAGTTAAATTAAAAGAGACGAATGCAAATTACAAGAAACTTTAAGCACACGCAGGCCATTAGTTATTATGAATTGTCCGCAAAAACTGTCCATTTCAATAGAAAATAACTGTTCAAACCATCAAGGCAACTGCATACAAATGTAAATTAATCACGTTACACGGTGCAGTAACGCCTTTGTAGAACTAGGTACTTGAATGCGGGCATGACAAGTCCAGGATTGGCAGTTAAAACGCTTAACAAAAAGAACCGATTAATTATTAACACTCCGTGTACCCAGCCTCACTAAAGACTGTCATGGAATAAGTACTTGGGCGGTAACGACGGCTCGTCTAAACAAAAATGGGCCTTGACGTTTTATCGGATGTTCGATGTGTCGCTTCTCATGCCTATCACACCAAAGGCTTTAACAATGTAAGTATTGTAATGGCTATCCTCCTTGGTACTCGGTCATGTCGGTTCAAAAAATAGGTCACTAGGTCAAATTGAAGGAAAATCTTGTTAACACTCTAGAGGCCGCAATTTTTGTCAAGTTCGAATATGGGTCATATCGGGTCAGAAACTAGGTCACTAGGCCAAATTGAAGGGTAATCTTGTTAACACTGTAGAGGCCACATTTTCAACTTGAGCATGTTGAAATATTGTCAGAATGTTTGTCTTAAAGATATCTAGGTCAAGTTTGAATATGGGTCATGCAGGGTCAAAGACTAGGTCACTAGGCCAAATTGAAGGAAAACCTTGTTAACACTTTGGATGCCGCATTTTTTGCTTAAGCAGCTTGAAATTTGGTCAGACTGTTTGTCTAAATGATATCTAGGCCAAGTTCGAATATGCTGGGTTAAAAACTAGGTCACTAGGCCAAATTGAAGGGTAATCTTGTTAACACTCTGGATACTGCATTTTTAACTTTAGCATGATGAAACGTTATCAGAATGTTTTTCTTGATGATATGTAAGTCAAGTTCGATCAAGGGTCATGTTGGGTCAAAAAATAGGTCACTAGGTCAAATTGAAGGAAAATCTTGTTAACACCTTAGAGGCCGCAATTTTTGCTTCAGCAGTTTGAAATTTTGTCAGAATGTTTGTCTTAAAGATATCTAGGTGAAGTTCGAATATGGGTCATATTGGGTCAGAAACTAGGTCACTAGGCTAAATTGAAGGAACATCTTGTTAACTCTGTGGAAGACGCATTTTTTGCTACAGCAGCTTGACATTTTATGAGAATGTTTATCTAAATGATATCTAAGCCAAGATCGAATATGGATCATGTAGGGTCAGAAACAAGGTCAATAAAGGAAAATATTGTTCAAACTCCGGAGGCCGCATTTTTACTTTGAGCAAGTTGAAAATTTGTCAGAATGTTGTCTTGATAATATCTAGTCCATGTTGGAATATGGGTCATATCAGGTAAAAAAATATAGATCACTAGGCCAAATGAAGGAAAATCTTGTAACACTGTGGAGGTTGCATTCAGAATAATTGTCCTGATGTATTTTGCATTGTAGTACATTGTATAATTAAGGTGAGCGATCCAGGGCCATCATGGCCCTCTTGTTAATATATATGGCTAACTCATGCTACACTTCTAGGTATTAGTCAAAGCTCTCAGCCGATCAAATGAATGCGATATTAGTACGTGTATATTGTATGTACCTAGAAAAGCCTGTGGGACCTCTGCGGATTGCTAGAGCTGTATTTTATTTATATACATATTAACCCTACCCCATACAGACGACATTCGACGCCTCCGAAGCAGACGACTTTTGAAAACATTGTGACAGAGACGAAATTGCTCATAATGAGCAATTTCATCTCTTGTCACAATGTTTTCAACTCTATTTCATTCTCATTCTTTCAAGTATAGACATGTTTTCAAAGTCATCTGCAGCAGATGAATTGTATGTAGTAAATATCTAAATGCTCGGTCCCAGTTTTGTTTGGCACGGTATCAATTACATTGTCGTGTTTACTACTTGAGGTGACCCGCTTCAAAGGAAGTTCGAAATGATGTGCTCGTTAAATACTAAATGACATGCACTCGGTTTCTATTGGAAGTGAACTTCAAATAGGGTTTAAACCCTTGAATAACCTGGGTATAATTGAACAACGTCAGGCGAAAAGGGGTCTTATTGCGTCCGCGATCAGTGATCGATCTCTGTAGTAACGCTCTACACACGTATACGCACAGTATCAACAGATTATTACACTACGCCTTCATTCAGGAGAGAAATGGTTATAGCCCCTGACACAATACTAGAAGTATAAGTATTAGTATACCCACTACTTTCGTTCCCGGGACCCTCTGTGGGATAACAAAACGGCGATACAGTACGACCACTTTTCGCCTAGCCAGAGAAATGAACATAATTATAATTAACTTGAAGTTGGGGAGTAATGCAGGTTTGTTGTAAAATATAAAACACTACTGAAGAATGATTACAAATACAGAGAAACTCATCAAATAGGCGTGAACGGCATTTGCAAACCGACCCTCGGGACTGTACGTCCGTAGATCAACATGCGCTTCTTTGCAATCTGATCAGGATCTTCCCTTCGTTCCCGTCATAGTATTCAATCTTCTATTTACCCTTTTTTAGGAATCACTCAACATGGCCAAGTCGTTAGACTCAGGGATTTCAAACCGGGCGTCTGGATTCGATCCCCAGTCGCGGCCGTGTGGTCATGGTGGAAGGACAGGGTACATTTCCTAGCCTAGTACTGGTGTGTTTACCCAGGGATCATGAATAAGTGCATATCGCCGTCATATCAATCATGTTGAAAACGGCGTAAAACCCAAACAAATCTATTAACCCTTTCCTACATGCAGCAGCTCCGAATAAGACGGCTTTGAAAACATCTAGGTAAAAATCAGGAAAATCTAAAAGTAAACTTAAAGTGAATATTTAAATCGTTTACTTCATTACATTGAAGGGCCCGGGAAATCCGTCTTTGCGTCGGTGTCATTGTGAACCTGGCGTGCCGGGATCGATACCCATTTAGTCATGGTTGAGTTCACAATTCATAGCCTTTTACTGGGGTTTTTACCCAAGAATCATGAAAATGTGAATATTACCGTGGTAAAATTGAAATAATTTGAAAATGACGTAACATACTAATGATAATATTTATTATATTCCTGTACATTTTCCGACGCAACTACATGCAGATTGTCATGCGCAGTTAAGACACGACGGATTAAAATTCCGTATCCCACCTGGTGAAATACAACACTGTGACGTCAGACAGTGCGCGGATTACTATCAGCGAGGTTCCCGTTTTGAATCTGCGCTACGTAGTAAAACATGCAGACAACCAGTTATATTTAGGAAAATCGTTTCTATTGTATTTATCTAAAACCGAGCGTCAAATTTAATAAAACCCCTCAAATAAGGTTTATGTTGTTTATTTTTTCTCACAAAACATTGAAAATTTAATTTAATAATGTTATCAGGCGGGACCTACATTTTATCATACTTTCTAGGGGCGTGGCCTAAGTATTGTAGTAAATATTCTTCCGCCATTCAAATTTTCATTTCACGATTGTTTTCCCAATAAAACATATATTGAATCTGTAAATTTTTTAGTTTTTTCGCTCTTCATTAATCGTAGGTATATAATAAAAGGAATATTTCGTTGCGGGAGCGATAAATAGGTTTGTATTAACATATATTATATTGAAACGTCGCTAAGAACAGCGTATATTCAGCATTGAATCGTTTTGATAAAATCCCGACCGGGATATATACACGGAAATACCGTAATCTGTCTTCAAGGTTAACAATTCTCAGATAATTCAAGTCAATGTTTTTGAGCAACTGTAGGACTGTACTTTTTTTAATATTGCCGGAAAAGAAGAAAAGTTATTACTGATATGACTTTCGAAACGACTTCAGTAGACGTCTTTTGAAAGGCCGAACGAAGACGGAGAAACGGCTCGAAATTGGCAATTACTTCTTTGCAACAGTGCTTTCGTTTCGGTTCCCCAGAGGGCCATCAGAAAAAACATTTAACACAGTAGCCCATTAACTCAAAGTCAATTGAAGGCTTTTGCATATTCAGGCTAGACAGCTAATGACGAGCTGTCTCTCCTGCAATCTGCATAGTTTGCCACTTAAACATCAAATTTTACCAAACTTCCTATTAGATGTAAACTGAAGTGGTCCAATTTTCAACATGGAAACGTCGAAACGAAACGTCGAAACGAAACGTCGAAACGAAACGTCGACTTAAATAAGGCAGTGAAATAGTTAAATCGCGAGGGTATTGAAACTTCTGGTTCTAAAGCCACACTTCTGGTTGTCAGTGAACACATATGGCAAAAGAAACAAGAAAGCATACAGCACATATATAAATACAAACCTTTGTTTGTAAGATGGAACATTCAAAGATATATCATACATATGTAACATCATCGTGCAATGTTAACAGGCATTACATGATATCACTATACGTGTTATGGTCCTTTCATTTCTTGTGCAAAATAAAATCGCCAATGTTTTGCTGAAGAACCAAAAGCAAGTCAAAAAATGTAACGGCTACTCAGTAGCAGATATACACATATAGATCAAATTACACAAACTACGAAGTCCCTAAAAAAACTTTGTTTGCGTAGAAATGAGTGTATACCATCACCACAATGCATTAAATACGTGACATTGAGTTTTAAATTCATTGTAAATGTGTATAGGATGCACTGGAAATTATTGATTTGATCACTTTTACTATTTTGAAAGTAGAGAAAGCTAAACACCGGTTTTGTCCGGGCTTGATTTGGTCCAAAATGACGGTAACAAATTCTTTCTTGCATAATGCATGACCCCTATTTTCTTTGGGCTGTTTTAAAGCTTAGAGGTAACTCTTTTCATTGGTATACGGTGTTCAACATGAGAAACGCTTAGAACGTGTGACAATTGAGGATTGAAACTGGTCGATTTATATGGAAACAAAGAAGGAATTTATTTCGTGTCTTGTCACCTATAGAGATGCGTAGGAGGAAATTCAAATTGAGCTGCATATCAATTAGGTTTTCTAACTAATTAAGAAACTTAGATTGATTCCAGTCGAGACTCATGAACAAGATAATGATAAGGATCAGGATACAGAGTCCTTTGATATGTTAACGTGATATTTATATGATATTTCACGTAATGCTATTAACATTTGCAATCTATGAATATAATCTAGTATCGTTGAAAGTTACAATACACAAATACTCACATTTCTACGCAAACAAAGTTATTTTTAGGGATTATTGTAATGTAGATCAGCAAGTCAGCGGATGTATTTAGCGTAATTTGACCTTTGAAATGTCTCCTTGTTAAATTATTTCCCCGGCAAAATAATTTTTTTCAAATATCGTTAAATCTTCTTGCCCTTTTTACTTTCCGGCAAGGTGAACACTATTTAATATAATTTAACAAAAAGCAGTATCTAAAAAAAGCAATTGCTCGTTTCTCCGAACGATCGGGCAAACCCTTTCCCACATACTGACGCTTCCTGACGTCTCTTCAGCAGACGAATTTTGAAAACATTGTGACAAAAGGAGAAATTGCTCATGATGAGCAATTTCTCTTTTTGCCACAATGTTTTCAACTCCTTCAAATTATTAAGTTCTCATTTAAATTGATTTTTCACGGGTTTTTCCCCCAACATGATCACACAGTCGTCTGCAGCACAGATGTGTTGTATGCGAGGAAGGGTTAAATCATGTATCATTATAATTCCAGGCACGACCCCTCCTCACAGTTTACCCACTGTCATGTGCTGTGATACGAAGTGATTCGTTTATAAATACTAAGACTATACTTTAGTGATTCTATTTACAGATATTGTTTCCACCAAATTAACCTTATCCTCACCTTTGTACAGTTATATATAGTTTATATATCATTGAACTTTTGAAACGGGAATTATATCCCGAGTAATATTTACGCGAGCGCGTCTGCACGAGTTGTTATTGGCGGGTAAAATCACGTGGTATAATTATTACTGAATCAAAATGTCAATGGTAAATAAATCATTAGAAAACTACAATTGTTGACTCTGCGTAAAGTATCGACCCGGATCAGCCTAAGCATGCCACACAGGCTAACCCGGACTGACACTTTTCGCCTCCTGTGGATTTTCGGTTTCAGGAAAAATTTCTCTATACCTATATCCCCCTGAGACGGAATGTGTCGGCCCGGATTAGACAGCGCAGGCTGATCTGGTTCGATACATTTACGCAGAGTCTATACTGTTGATTTTCTCGTAGAACGGCTCATATATTACATAATTGATCGATCAGAATTCATGTTAGTTCTAGTAACTGATGTTTTATTTGGGTAAAAGTTGCTGTGTTTATGCTTTGAAGACGCAAATGCGTATACGGACGTAATTAGTGACGTTATATACGTGACGTCATTTCACATCAATTGAGCGACTGAGAACATGCCATGGGAATTAATTTCTCACCAGGAAATGATAATTTGCTCATCGCCGGATAGTTCTATATGGCATGGTAATATATGTAATAAATAGGGAATATTATGTTGCAAAAGCGATACGTGGCTTTGTATTGTACATGTAGCAAGAGACACGTGGTCAATTGATAACTCGCGAGACCGATGTGGGTTCCACAAATCACACTTATGATGACGATGACCGTACACTGTATACTATTTTCTATTTCACCACGTGTGTTCCACAGATCATACATTTGATGAAAATGACATTTTTAACAAACATGTACATCGTTTACTACACTTCGTTATCGTACACTGCCCTGTTTCGATGAAGGAATGAACGTCGTTATATAGTGGCAGCATTGGACGTACATGATATTACGTTGGCTTAACCCATTGTCTTATATAAGCGGAATTTAATGGCATTTTCATCAGATGACAATGATTCAATCATAAAAGAACACAGGGTTGAACACATTGTCGGAAAATTACAAGTTGCTTTCCATGAGTAATTTCATTTTTTCTCACATTTTTGTCAAAGTCGTCTGCTGTAAAGACGTCAAATGTCACGTGTTCCAGTGAACGAGGTGATTGTAGTAAACGAATAACGATATGATTTAGTTGTTGGTGGTCATTTAGTAATAAGCAGCTTATGACGTTATCAGGCTTTCCCCGACATGGTTTTTTACATCAAGAACATCTTTAAACCCTTTCAAAATACAGACGACATTTAACGCCATTTTATAAAAAGTTATTTGTTCTTCTTGTATTCACAATGATTCCAATTCTGTATCAAAATTATGTTTTACCTTTGCCGTCAATTTTTTTTTTCATTCAGTCTCCTAATTATAATTCCACTTACCAAGAACGTTGACTGTTTACTATGGTAACATCTCTTTAGATAGCATCTATACAATACAATACAATATATGTAATTGCATAAAAACTGCAAGTTAAACAAACAAAACTCATAACAAGAACAAGAACAATGTGGTTTTTTTCTGAAGAGCCTCCCATATAACCGTACATGTTTAACCATAAATTAGTCTCATCTTTATATTTATACACACAATGGAGACAATATACGTCTACCAGTCTTTAGAAACTTAAATTTATCAGATAAAAGACTTCAAGCAAACTACTTAGCAAATAGGAGAACAATATACGGCATGCACGTCAAAAGAGATTGGGACAGCACGCACGTTCTGTGTCGCTGGAAGCGCTTCTTCGTTCTATAGAATCCTGTGGTAGAAGGAGTGGAGCAGTCTGTGTAGTTCCAGGCAAGGGTAATTGCAAAGCGGTTTGATTTAATACCATATCAGGATCAATTGATCCCACCATAGCGGGTAATTTATGTCTCTATTCACTTTGGTCTAGGTAAATAATATGTTCGCTGGGTAAATAATACCTCATATCTCACAGCTGGCTGTCAGACACAGCGGCCCTCGGTCACACTCCCCTCTATATTAGGTAAATGTATTGGCCGCTGTAGATGGGGAGTCCAAAGTAAAAAGGGCATTGTGTGATATATTGTGTGATATATCACGGACATATGATGATAAGTCTGTACGTCATCCACGGCGTATTGATGTTTGCATTGTGGTTATAGTCATGGCTTTAGATATAGGGTTTTGGAAAACACTAAAGGCAGGGGGCGTAGCTCCCTTTAGGCACTGTAGGCACGTGCCTACACATTTTTTCACAAAATGCAACTGCGGCGATATACATCTGCGTAATGTATCGACCAGATCAGCCTGCGCTGTCCGCGCAGACTTATCCGGCCGACACATTCCGTCTTAGGTGGGGATAAATGTATAGAGTAGTTATTCCTGAAACAGAAAATCCACAGGAGGCGAAAAGTGTCTATCCGGGTAAGCCTGTGTGGCATGCTTAGGCTGATCCGGGTCGATACTTTACGCTGAGTCCACACTGTTGATTTTCTCACGAGACGGCCTACACATTGAATAATGCAAAGCTACGCCCCTGAAAGATGTAGCCCTCACTAACCCTTGTGTCAGACTTAAGTACGAGCAGAGAAACGTAGAAACAAAACTACCATTGGTCCTTTTTCATCATGCCTAGCTCATGTTATATATTGGTCAATGTAAACGGTACTCATTAGCCGTCGGTATTTCGCCAGTTAATTTATAACGTCTCAATAAATACTGGGATTAAGTCCGAATTAGATGATTTACTGGTATGGTAGAAATAGATTGATTCATTGATTTGGGGGAATGGACGGAACTATTGCAACATTATTTCGTTCAAACGATCCCGAACTCAGGCGATGTTTTCGTTTCCTTTTCTGAAATCTGGTGATAACGAGATAATAACCGTGAAGAATAATTCAGTATATCAATCGTATGGCAAGATTATTGGGAGTTGTCTGCTTAAATATAGCCTGTGCAATTAAGCAATGTCTTCTCTTCCCACAACGTAGTCTGGTATTATTATATCTTTGAAGTGCATTGTCTATATTTATATATTCATTAAATATCGAATTGTCTATATCTATATATTCATTAAATATCGAATTGTCTATATTTATTAAATATCGAATTGTCTATATTTATTAAATATCGAATTGTCTATATTTATTAAATATCGAATTGTCTATATTTATTAAATATCGAAAAGTATTTGTAGAAGAATAAAAAGTTTATTCAATGCGGCATAATTAACATTCAATATTTCTGATATAATTATTAAAAACAGAAGAAAATATTTGATTATAGATAGAAAAGAGATAGAGGTATAGAGGGATGGAGGGATAGAGGGATAGAGGGATAGAGGGATAGAGGGATAGAGGGATAGAGGGATAGAGGGATAGAGGGAAAGAGGGATAGAGATATAGAGGGATAGAGGGATATATGGATAGAGGGATAGGGGCATAGGGCATAGAGGGATATAGGCATAGAGGGATAGAGGCATAGAGGAATAGAGGGATAGAGGGATAGAGGAATAGAGGGATACATGGATAGAGGGATAGGGGCATAGAGGGATAGAGGGATAGATGGATAGAGGGATATAGAGAGAGAGAGGGAGAGAGAGAGGGAGAGAGAGAGAGAGAGATAAAGAGAGAGAGAGGGGAGGGAGATATTAAGAGAGATAGAGAGAGAGAGAGAGAGAGAGAGAGAGAGAGAGAGAGAGAGAAAAAAGAGAGAGAGAGAGAGAGAGAGGGGGGGGGGAGAGAGAGGGAGAGAGAGACATACATAGACAGAGAGATACACAGTATACATAGATATAGACAGAGACAGATACAGAGAAATAAACAGTAGACAGAGACAGAGACAGAGAGAGTTCAATATTATCATATGTCAACTTTGGGTGTCAAATGCATATATAGCGAATGTAATGTCAAAACGTAAAAGAAATAAAAAGACAATTTAACATGGCATGGTCTAATCAAATTGGTAGAATATGTCTATAAATACATAAAACGTATCAACAAAACGTACCGACCTCGTTAACGTAATCATGTTTATAGCCCGGACATTTCTGGAGAAAATAATTCAATTTCTGGACACATTTCTGAGAATGTAAATGGTTGGAAAGTCTATAACGAAGGTCATTTATAGGTTCTGGCCATCCCGCCCCTTGAGGCCATTATGTTTCCATTTTCATCCTAAACCATTTCCCACATACTTCAATGCTGTAGCAGATGACTTTGAAATCATCTAGGCAAATACATGGGACATATATCGTTGAAAGTTGAGTTATTAAATAGAAAATATTGTGACAGACGGAAAAATGCTCATTATCAGCAATTTCTGCTTTTGACATAATGTTTTAAAAAAAAATCATCTGTAGCAGATGCTTCAAAATATATCGTTTTCAAATATAGTTATAGCAATACTCTTCTATATATGTTTTGCATCATTCAATTTCATTGTATTAACTTAAATTGAATTCTTAACACCAACACACACAAATAGTTTGCTTATCTGCGTTGGATACTAATATTTGGTGCGAAATTAGGTTATATTTGAAGCTGTGCGGTTCACAAGCTGCCTCTCGAAATTGCCTTTCATTGTATGCAGGGGCGTAGCTCCCTTTAGGCACTGTAGGCACGTGCCTACACATTTCTTCTAAAAGTTCCCCAAAATGCAGCTGTAGCGATACACATCTGCGTAATGTATCGAACGGATCAGCCTGCGCTGACCGCGCAGACTGATCCGGCCGACACATTATGTCTAAGGGGGGGATATATAGAGTAGTGATTCCTGAAACAGAAAATCCACAGGAGTCGAAAAGTGTGTATCCGGGTACGCCTGTGTGACATACTTAGGCTGATCCGGGTCGATACTTTACGCAGAGTCCACAATGTTGATTTTCTCACGAGACGGCCTACACATTGATTATTGCCAAGCTACGCCCCTGGTATGGGAGCGCCTGAGAGTATACATTGACCGAGTTTACCCGACATAGTAAACAACACCCCACCCCGTTCGTATTGATGGATCAAATTTGTTTATGCTTCACATAAGTCTTCTCTGGCGAACCGTGTAGTGTCAGATCACACAGATTGGAGGTGCTAGATGATCTGGAACGGCGAAGAACAATCTGGGTTGAAGAGATTGTCGCCATGATGTGACTGACATTTTGCTGAATAGGCGATGGAAATAAAAACAATAAATCATTAACCCTGTGTCTTATACAGACGCTTTTTTACGCCTCTGCAGAAGACGAATTAATCAAACTGCTACGTTAGGACTTTTGAAAGAAATTGTGCCAAACGGAGAAATTGTTCATGATGTTCTGAAGCCTGTCCAATAATTATATTTAAATTTAATGATATTTTCCTTATTGTTTACTATATCTTTTTCAAATTCACCTGCTGAAGATTTGTTGTATGTGGGAAAGGATTACGAGGAAGGTCAAGGCATGGTTTGGGATATAAATCATGTTTGTTGTGAATATAATTTCCTTTGAAGCGGGCAGGATCCCAAATTTACTAATGATAGAAAACGGTTCAAAATCACTGGGGACATTTCTTCGCATAATGATTTGACGAGTCTCGACCTCGTTCTGTCAGCGTACATTTGAGCCGTTCCACGAGAAAACCAACAGTGTGGACTCTGCGTAAAGTATCGACCCGGATCAGCCAAAGCATGCCGCGCAGGTTAACCCGGACTGACACTTTTCGCCTCCTTAGGGTGTTCTATTTCAGGAATCATTACTCTATACCTCTATCCACCTGAGACGGAATGTGTCGGCCCGGATTAGCCTGCGCAGACTGCGCAGGCTGATCTGTGTCGATACGTTACGCAGTGTCCAAAGTGTTGGTTTTCTCGTGGAAGGGCTCATGTACAGACCATTCATCATACCAATGACAAACCATGTCATGAGCATTCATTAATCAACATCTAGGGGAATCTAATCGCCATTGTTTTATTCCCTGTTACCAATTGTGTGTGATGTCTAATACTATATTGCAAGCAATCGTATCTACCCGATGTATGTACCTTCAGTTACGTCTGACGTGCATCAGACATGAATATAACGCGAATGCTTCAAATGGTATGACATGTGAAAATATTTAATTAAAAAAAGAAGATGATCAAAACAGATATTGTTTACCTAGGTGTCGTGTCAGTAAATAGCATGATTGACAAAAAAATGATGCAAAACTAAAAAGGAGTGCCAGCAAATAACATGATACCAGAATGAAGACAATGAAGAAAAAGGCGAATATCATTTTTATTTTTACTAAATCGTCCACATAAAGAACCAATGCGCATTAAGTAATAGTATTATCGACGCCAACATTATATGAGTCGGGCCTTGTGATTAAGGGAGCTGAGCCCCGGTAGCTCAGTCAAGTCCTGGGTTGTGAGTTCGAATCCCACCTCGGTCAACATTCTTTCCGACGTTTGACAAAAGTCACTGTGACAAGCTTCATTCGTCTTTCACAAATGAGCTAACAGTCTATGTGGAAAAGCAGCCAGTTGCTTGGAAAGTATGTTCTGTGGAATACTGGTTTGAGAAAGATAGGCCTCCGTGATATGACTGAACATTTGTTGAAAACGGCGTTAAGCCCCAATCAATCAATATATTGCGATTTAGGGCCGTAATACATCTGCATCCAGTGAAGACTCGGCCAAGCCCGTGCATCCACATACTCTTCAAAGTCTCCACCGTCCGCATCTGTGATATTATATACGTTATAACAAGTATTAGCGTTGCCCTGGTGAGTAGAATAAACGAAACTGGTTGGCACGTTTACAACCAATGTAGTTTTTTTCTCTGTTTTGTTTTACTGTATACATATAATATAAAACGAAAATAATACCGAAACAAGAGAATACTATATGGTAATAAAGAGACAAGAAACTACCGGTTGGCACGTTATAAACCACTGTAGGGTCCATATCTTCACAAGTCGCCGGGCAGAAGCCCGCGACTTCTATTTTTAATAGCTTTTCGGAAATGACATGGGAGGAGAAATTATTATTAGAAATGTTTTTAATTGTCTTGAACATATTACAATTGCGCTTGTTTAAAAACACTAAGTTATGACACATCTAAAATGAAATAAATATTCCGATGTTTTAAGTGTTTGCAGTTTCTTTATTTTGACTCGCATTTATATTTTTTGTTTTATTTACGAAAACAAAACAGTCCCTATTAGACTTGCAGCAGACTGTTATGTGTCAATATCGAGATAAAAATCACGTCGAATTCTCCTTTTAATAGCAATTTTAACTTACTGAAAGTTATTTTCATGTTCAAAGAGATGTCTTGATTTGTGAAGAATGCATTTAATAATGTTTAACTATGCATATCTAAAAATATGTACTATTTCTAAGCTAAATATGTTGATCAAGTGACTACCGAATACCGACTGCATAGATAAATCTCCTTTGCAGAGAGCCATTTTTTATGCTCGCTTACAAATAGTTAATTATAGGTGATTTAAAATGTTTATTTGGTCAAAACAAATGAAGAAAAGAACAAACTGAGATTAAACTGGTTTTAATACAAAAATTACTTTGAATGAACACTCTCTGCCTATAAAGAGAGTATAAAGAAAGACAATTATGCGAAGAAGAAACGAATCGGGTCTTTCGTACAAAATCATTTCGTCCTTGAACATTTTAAATGTGTCATTAGATTCCCTAGACGCATTTTGCTTGCGATCTGCATATTGTTATGCATCATTGACACAAGGGCGCTCATCATTATATAACTTTAACACATGAGTAGACTAATGATTGAAGATTACTCATTTCCCAATATGCCCCTCAGTTGATAACTGTTTTTTCAACTACTGTAATGTAAGTGTTATGCATAACTGCAGTATGGATTTCCGGCGACATTGATGCGTTGCATCAACTTTTACTTGTATACAATATAAAACGAAGAAATATACCGGAACAAGAAAAAATATAGTAAAAAAGAAAAATAGACAATGTAGTGTCTTTTTTTCTTTTAACCCTTTCCCACCTTTTGACGCAGTTTGAGTCATATGCAGCAGCCGACTTTTGAAAACATCATGACAAAGGGAGAAATTTCTCCTTTTGTCACAATGTTTTCAACCTTTTCAGTAATAATACCTACAGTTATAGAGAATTTCCATATTTTTAGTAGACCATTTCAAAGTCGATTGCTTCATATGTGTTGTATGTGGGAAAGGGTTAACTATATATACACTGTACCTTGGTGTATCGTCAGAGGAAAACTGATGAAAGTGTAGCCCTCAAAATGTTTGCCAATATAATTTAACAAATATATTTACAATGGAAGCGCATCGTTATTATAAATATACAAATTCATTTTCGGAAATCATTTTTTACATACATTAAGATAAAATGAAACAAACATATCGTGCTGAATCATTTAAATGTCCTAAAGAGACTGGTGGTTATGTATAACGCTCGTCGTCTTCGCTCCATGTGTTGATGTGAATAACCATTGACATTTAAGACAAACGTGGGTTACACTTATAGTTTGTACCTAGCTCTTAGTCTTATTATAACATACTTGTATAAGTAAATCATAAAACAACCCTGTAAAATTGACAATAAGAAGATCCCATTGTGAATAAATGCTACATATACAGGCTGTTTCGGATATTCCCCTACGTCAAATTGGTAGTATATATCATTTATAGCGAATTGGTTAAATACAACTTCGTTGAAAATTGGTAAGCATATCAAATCATATAGAAGCGACTAAAAACCAATATGTTATTATGTATTGACTACTATTTTTTCGATTGTACATTGTATGTATTTTGCTGTGTTTCTTTGCCATCTTTCATTTTAAGTTGTTTGTAAATGGCCAATGCCATGTTTATATGCTCTTCTGTTGTTAAAATGTTTTCAAAACACGTGTGCTGAGGCGTCATAGAGCGTCTGTATGTGGGGAAAGTTGAGTTGGAACTTGGGTTGAATATGTTCCATATTTGTCGATGCATGTATTGTCATAAAGGGAATTTAACTGACAAAAAGGTTACACCCAAAAGTCACACAAAAGATTGGCATCTCAATATAAATTAACACACGGAAACAGTTTCAACCGCGAGGCTCTTTCCACAAGTATATATCTCGATCAAACTGCGAATTCGTATAGTTTGATCTGGCTCCATATTGTTCGCATTTTCTTAAAGCGTTTCGAGATTTTTTTATGAACTTTCCCTATTCGAATAAGATCAAAATGATAAAGATCGGGTTACTATTGTTGGATAATACACTAGATGGCAGATCCTTAATAAAGCTAATCGTAAACTGTAAGTTTGACTTTCCTGGAAAATGGCTAATATGAGCAAGTGCGAGAGAAAATGGGGACGTTGACCTTTCTGAACAGTGTAGGTTCAGATCATATTGTCCACCTGCTCAGTCTTATCTGAGTCTACACCCGTTGACAAAATCTTCCTACGATCTTGTGTAAGTAATATGAGCTCATTGTATATCTCCATCAGAATATGCATATTCACAGGGTGATCTGGATCTATACTGTTCACAGAAACCACATTATACCCTTTTCCCATACACAGGTTCATATATGTTTCATACAACCTGTTAATTCGACAGTTATTGTTATTTAAATTCAACCATCAGCCCACGAGACAAATACCATTTAATAAACAATGAAAGTTGATCAGTCGCGTGGTGTGTTCCGTTATCCCTGTCCAGGGAAAACACGACAATTTACATCTAATTCAGCGGACGACTTTTGAAAACAAGATGAAAGACTTTAACCCTTTCCAATCATATGACAATTCTGCAGCAGACGACTTTGAACGCATTTTGTCAAAACATAGAAAATCTCCATAATTGAATGGATAACCTATGACAAAAAGTGGAAAACATTGTGGCAAAAGGAGTAATTGCACGTTTTGTGCAATTTCTTCTTTTGTCACTATGTTTTCAAAACGCCGTCTGCTGCAGAGGCGTCAGAAAGCGTCTTTATGAGGGAAAGGGTTAATTGATGGAAAACTTACTAAAACTCAGATATTCCTCCTTTTTACTCACAATGCTTTCATCTCTATTTTGAAACAGTTTATATAATTCATTGAGTGATAAAACTCCCCCTTTCCAACTTGCTGATCCATTTTGATGCATATGCAGCCGATGTTGATCCAAACGGAAGATTCCTCATTTTGACAAACTGTTTTCAACTCAGTCCAGCCAATCGATATACCTGCACTTGTAGAGATTGTCTATATTGCTGCCCAGACGTTTATAAAGTCATCTGCTTGTCTTTATTTCTGCTCGTACGTTTATAAAATCGTCTGCTGCAAATGTGTTGTGCATGTCAAACCTGTCTATGTTTGACTGGAACGAATTGTGCGTTCGCGCTTTACGATACAGAAACATGTATATTGTCTGGCGAACGCTCTTATATACACATTGTACTTATATCGTGTGTTACTCATAACATTATCTTCTATACCGTTTACCGCCTCGGTGGTATAGTTGAAGAGCGTCCGCCTCGAGAGCGTGAGGTCGCGGGTTAGAACACCGGCCGGGTCACACCAATGACTTTAAAAAATTAAGTAATGGCTTTCCCTCTCTGGCGCTCAGAGTTATGGGGTTATCATTACAATCGACTTGCTGGTGTCAAGATAAAAGGACCAGTAGTTGTGGTAACTTACCCAGGAAACGCCGTGATATAACTGAACACATTGTTGAAAGCAGCGTTAAATACCGTGATATAACTGTGAACAACGTTGAAAACAGCGTTAAACACCGTGATATAACTGAAAACATTGTTGAAAGCTACGTTAAACACTAATCTTCGACGTAATTTATCGAGACAAAAAGGAAACGGAAGTGAGGCAAATGGAAGAACTACCCCGAGAATTGAACGGGAAGACCGATTACATAACAGTGCTATCGGAATTAATCAGTTGTTCGTGCTCTCTTTGCCCCTATAGCAATTCATTACGTTCCCCGCTTTCTATTTGTGTGTTTGCTAATTGCGAGTCTTCTGTGTCGCTATTTCAGCCTTTGGTTCATTTATTTCGCTCCCTTAAAATGCACCTTCGTAAGGGCGACGTTCTAGGTCAAATACATACGTGGTCATGCTGATCTACACCCAAATCAGGGGCGTAGCTCCTTTTAGGCACTGTAGGCACGTGCCTACATTTTTTTTCTATCTCGAAATGCCCCCAAAAGACTACTGCGTAATGTATCGACCAGATCAGCCTGAGCTGTCCGCGAGGAACGGCTCATATTACAAAAAATCAGCGATAGGGAGTATTGATATTTTTGAAGAAATAGTTTTAAAGTCATCTGTTTCCCACACTCATTTAAACATAGTTTTCCTATTTTTTACGCGCAGGCTAATCCGAGCCGAGACATTCCGCCTCAGGGGGATAGAGGTATAGAGTTATGATTCCTGTAACAGAAAACAACAGGAGGCGAAAAGTGTCTGTTTTTGGTTAGCCTGCGCGGCACGCTTATAGGCTGATCCGGTCGATACTTTACGCACAGTCCACAATGTTGGTTTTCTCGAGGGACGGCTCATATCAATATATCTGCGTAATGTATCGACCAGATCAGCCTGCGCTGTCCGCGCAGACTGATCCGGCCGACACATTCCGTCTAAAGGGGGATAGATAGAGTAGTGATTCCTGAAACAGAAAATCCACAGGAGGCGAAAAGTGTCTATCCGGGTTAGCCTGCGCGGCACGCTAAGGCTGATCCGGATCGATGCTTTACGCAGAGTCCACAATGTTGGTTTTCTCGAGGGACGGCTCATATCAATATATCTGCGTAATGTATCGACAAGATCAGTCTGCGCTGTCCGCGCAGACTGATCCGGCCGACACATTCCGTCTTAGGGGGATAGATAGATAGTAGTTATTCCTGAAACAGAAAATCCACAGGAGGCGAAAAGTGTCTGTCCGGGTTAGCCTGCGCGGCACGCTTAGGCTGATCCGGGTCGATGCTTTACGCAGAGTCCACAATATTGTTTTTTCCGTGGAACGGCTCAAATGTTTTCAACGTCGTCTGCTGTATATATGTGTTGTCTGTTTGAAAAGATAAGTTTAACTCAGACACAGTTACACTGGATTTACTGGTAAAAAAGATAAAACAGCCCTCGTGATTGATCCGTTTTCTAACAGAAATCTCGAAGGGTTTGGAATTTCATTGCAGACTGTCGTTTTAGACATAACGAGGCAAACGTTTAGTCGTTTTTTTTGTTTTCTTTTATCTACATTGTAAAATAATGATAGTTACACATGCATTTAGGTAAACAACAATTTAAAAGACGACTGTTGACGCTTCTGTGAAGGCGGAATTTATAAAACATTGTGGTTAAGGAAGAATTGCTCAAAATGAGTCTTTATTTTACTTTTCCCGTAATTTTGTTGAAGTGTTTGTTTGTTTCCTTTTTCACTTTTAGTTAACTCTTTCAGCGCCAAAGGCAATACTGAGGTTTTTGCAAACAATACTGATTCAGGTGAGTCAGCTCGTAACGAGCTGTCTCACCTGAAATCAGCATTGTTTGCCTTTTAGTTATCAAAATAGTCCAAACTTTTATTACATCCGAAATGGAGACGCCCAATTTTGAACATGTAAGAGTCTACTTTAAACAATTCGGCGCTGAAAGAGTTAACATATAAAGTTTATATTCATTGTGAACAACTTGTTTCAATCTCACTCGATGCCTTAACCTTTTCCAACGTATAAACGCATTTTGACGCATCTTATGCAGATAACATTTGACAAAATGGTGGTAAATATAGAAATTGCACATGATGACTTATTTCTCGTTTTTTGCCACATCGTTTCATTTAAGGGGATATTCAATTTAGTTCCCATATGTTTTGAAAGTCATCTGCTGCAGATTTGTTGAATGTGGACAAAGTTCAATAGATCATTTAGAGTATCACTCCCGAATTGCTGGTTACACATTGTTCGTACCTGTTGTCAAGGTCTGTATCGTTACAGATAGTTCTGAGTCCTTACTAAACACATCTGTTTGCCTATCTGTCGTTTTATCTAAACAGAAACTCAATAAATATAAAGATATGATAAAACAGAAGGTCCCAAAGGATAGGTTCATAAACGGCACGCACTATTGAATATCGCAAATTATCCGCACTCGATGGTTTGGGGTTTTGGTGCCTGTCAGGCTAGCGTCAGGCTAGCGTTCGCACCCGCACAGTCTGATGGTTTGGGGTCTTGGTACCTGTCAGGCTAGCGTTCGTTTCCACCCAGTCTCATACTAGCATATATTGTCTACATGTAGATATATTAATTACAGTAAACTATCTTACTTTTACAGACAGTCAGACATACAGACAGACAGACATAACATTTTATTAATGACGTGTACAAAGTACATTGTCTAAAACATGCATATACTTGACAGGAAGATACGAACAAACATACTTGATTAGGAATAAATAGTTCTGATGAATTAATTCAACGTGAATTAAACATTGATGTAACAGAATAACTATATAAACGTTTTGAGGATGGGTAGCGTCAACAATAGGGTACATTTTTTCTTAGAAACAAAACAGATGAAACATATGTAACTACATTTAAATAGCGAAATGAATAATGTGCCATCATGAAGAAAATAATGATCGACGTATGAATGAAACAGTGAGCGAACAGATGAAATGAACGGTGAAAGTGTCGCTCCGAGTCCTTATTATGACGTCATAACAAGGAAGTTACACATAACGAGCATAAAGAAAATAGTTTCTGGAATACGATCACACTGGTCCCATATTTATCTCAAAGAAACATTTACTGGCATCCAACATGAGAAAAACATATATATCTTAAAGAAACATTTACTGGCATCCAACATGAGAAAAACATATCTATCTCAAAGAAACATTTACTCGCATTCAACATGAGAAAAACATATCTATCTCAAAGAAACATCTACTGGCATACAACATGAGAAAAACATATATATCTCAAAGAAACATCTACTGGCATCCAACATGAGAAAAACATATATATCTCAAAGAAACATCTACTGGCATCCAACATGAGAAAAACATATCTATCTCAAAGAAACATATACTTACATCCAACATGAGAAAAACATACATATCTCCAAGAAACATCTACTGGCATCCAACATGAGAAAAATATATCTATCTCAAAGAAAGTGATATGTGTATAACAAACATATAATAAAACATAATTCAAAGTTTGTTGGAAAAACACCCGGCCCCATGAGCCTTTATGTCACTATATATAAATGTAATTATGTCTATGAATACAAACATTAACGAAACATGACTGCGGGGGACTGGGGACTGAGGAATGTGTTACTCTACCGAATTGACCGGTTCGTGACCTCTGTGTCAACTATATACATGCATTACAAAGAAGTACGAACTATTACATCAACTTGTGATAATACACACGGTGAGAGATTTGAAGTATATTTCAAATTTTTCTGACAAAACATGTGTAAATGGTGTCTTCCCGATTGTCCCACATTTTGAAAATGCTATTGACCCTTAATGCGGATGGGTAAAAACGGTCAAGAGAAAAGTGAGAATACAGTTCGATTATTTAGCCTATTCCAAGGTTACATTAAAGACAACTATGTGCATAAATATGTAGAATGTTTTAGTTGTAATAACGTTTAAAGGCTTTTGAACTTAGAAAAGAAATCCATGTAAATATTCTTCTATATATAATTTTTTCTTTCTCATCTTTTCATATTTTTGTTTTTTCTCTCTTTTCTTGTCCTGGCTTCCACAAAATAAACTTTACAAGCAACTGGCTGCTTTTCCATATAGACCCTAGATTGAAAGCCCGCGTCACTATTAACTGAGCTACCGGGGCTCGGCTCAAAATGAAATGAATTAAAAATCCTCATTGTTTTATTGTTTTTCTCTGAAGTGCAAAGGCTCAGGATTTAATACTATACATTATTTTCTATTGCATTTGATGCTTAATTTATAGTCTTCCATTTTGGTAACGAGATTACTTTCCGTCAAAATAAATCATTGTTGTTACAAACCGTTTGTAATTCCTTCGGGAAGTCTCTTTGTCGCTGACGATTTACATCCTTGTATTTGTTTAACTCTACAAACATTTGCTTTGAGCGAGGGGATATCTATTTGGAATGGTTGTGGTTTTCGTTTAATGTAATCAGAGGCTAGAGTATCCAACCCTCCGTTTAGTGCGGCTTTAATTTACATAGCTGTTTCATCCAAGGTTATCCCTTTCCCAAATACAACAAATCTGCAACAGAAGATATTGACAACATTTTTGAAAAACTTTGACAAATATATGTATCATTCAAAGTATCAGAGCTCTAGATAAGGGGCATTTTCCATGTTATAAAATCCTTATTTGACATTCAAACCCTATGTTGTATGTACTCAAAAGAATCGCCTCAGTGAGACGATTCTTTAGGTCCCCACAACATTAAATTTGGTTGAGTAATAAGAGAAATATTGTTGAGAAAAGACCTGTTCACTACCTCTTATCTGGTCCTCTGAAAGTATTGTTTTATTTCTGACGCCGATGCATCAGTTGTACTCCTATCCCAGAAACCGCGAGAACCAAGCAGGGTATCCATTACTTCCGGTTTTAGAGTGTATGGTATGCTTCAACTGTGGATCGAACTTTGATGTCCTACTCGAGGCGGACACTCTAACAACTACACCACGAAGGCGGTTAAATTGGTTTTACGCTTTCAGTGCCGAATTTCACAAGTCGTCTCTACCCTGTTAGAACATTTTCTAACTGGAAATTTGGTTAAATTTAATGTCTAAGTAGCACACAATGCAGATTCAGGAGAGGCAGCTCGTTACGAGTTGTCTCTCCTGAATCTGCATTGTTTGCAAAAGCCTTTAATTGCCTTTGGCAGCGAAATAGTTCAATTTGTTTAAAACTGCTTTTATTTTACATGGGGCACTACGGTGGAGTGCCCTTGGGCAAGGCACATTTTCTAGCCTAGTACTGGTTTGTTTACCTAGTACTGGTTTGTTTACCCAGGGATCATGAATAAGTGAACTGTCGCCCGTGATATAACTGAAATAGTGTTGAAAGCGGCGTAAAACCCCAATAAATAAATAAATAAATATTTTACATGGAATATGAAACAAGTTCTTACATCTTATAGAAGTCGCCCTCGATATCTACTGACTGTGTACTTACGGCCCGAAATCATTTAACTCTTAACCCTTTCCCTCATATAGACGCTTTCTGACGCCTCTGCAGCGGACGGTGAAAACATAGTGACAAAAGAAGAAATTGCACAAAACGTTTTCCACTTTTTGTCATAGGTTATCCATTCAATTATAGAGATTTTCTATTTTTTGACAAAATATGTCCAAAGTCGTCTGCTGCAGAATTGTCATATGAGGGAAAGAGTTAAGACATACTCTGTGCTCAGACACGAACTCCATGCACCAAATAGGGCTTCTGATTTGCTATTTTCTTTTCCATTTGTTTCTGACCTATCAGATGCTTGAAATCCAAGGACAGAGTAACAGTGTATAGTTTTTGAGCGAATGTATAGGTAGGTTGCAAATCCAACCATACCATCCTTTGGCATTCTAACGGGGATTTTTCACTTTAATTTATCCAAATATATGGATGCGAACACGATTTAATGTGTTAACATAGTGACTGCCTGGATTGAATTCACCTTTTCCACGTCACTTTCGGTATTTTTAACGGAAATTGCAGATAATTTTTTGTTCGTTTATCTATGCTTTTTTTGACCCCGGATTTTAAATACTAATTTAAGTTATTTTTTTGATATTTTCAAAGAAATTCTTATAACATTAGGTTTACATGTCTTTTCCCTACTTATTTATCGCGTATTTGAATGTCATTCTTGGTTTCCCTTAACGAACACCACTCATGCTTACCTGTCATAACGTTAACTTCAATATATCAAAGCCATCTTTATAATTGTAAAATATAGTTGAAAGGGAATGGCCGTATCTAATGTTGTGAGAACTTGTGGCTAGACCCTTTTGCCTATAATAGTATATGATATACCTATACAATGTGTAATTTTAAATAATTTTATATGGCAATAAAATATGTTTAAACTAAACTAACATCGAACCATTGACTTTTTGTTGACCAAGCTGACTCTCATTCTTCGATGGACTGTCTCTTACTCCTACATGAATACATGTACATAAGCGGTTTATTAATCGATATTAAAGTAAAAAAAACAAATAAAAACCCCACATTAAAGCTGTTCCCACAAACAACTGCTTTCTGACGCCTTTACCGCAGATGACTTATATTAACATTGTCACAGAAGGACTAATTGCTCAATATTTCCTTTTGCTACAATGTTGTCAACTTTATTCAATAATGTTCTTTCATTTATAGAGAGTTCCAATATTTTAACTAGATGTTTCCAAGTCGTCTTCTGCAGATGTGCTGCATGTGTTCAAGGAAGGGTTAAAACAAGTTAAGTCAATACCCATACACGATAGCATTGGCTTCGACGGTCGCTTATTGACAAGGGCTTCCGGGTTCGATCTTTGGTTGAGTAATACCGACGATCTAAATAATGGTATGCTTAGCGCTCTGGTGTGCGGGGAAAGCATTACGACTGATGCAGCGATAACATGATAAATCAATCCCATATATTAACTCGATTGTTATCTTGGTACAGATATATAAATAAGTTTCAACGTGTTTTGTCAACAAATTTGAAATATCCTCCGAATCTCTCATCCTTCGATGGATAGTACTAGTGCTTGTTTAACCTGTCTATGGTCAAACTAGTTTTTCGATGGCTTCAAGACATCTGTTACGACAAGTTGGAGAACTGGGAAGAGGAGAATTTGGTAGAGAGGCTTACTGATCTGGGTCGTTGCGAGGTCAAAACCTCATTTAGGGCTTGGTGTGGGGTATCTCTGTTCCGCTGATCTTTTTGTGAACAAGAACAACAACTATGATTAAGTTTATCACATCTTGAAAACATTGTGCTTGAAGCTGTTTTACATTTAATACATTGAAAGATTATTGTCAATGTGAACTAAAAGTAGAAAAGTATCCGAATTCGAGTTCGGGAGCATCGATGTTACTCGACGCGATAATTTGTATTGTGTCTTTCGAAGTTCAAGGGGTTTTAAATGTTTTAATTTGATTGTCCATAGTTCATAAGAACGAATACTCGAGTATGCCACGTAAGGCCCCGGCGTCGGTGGTCGCATTCCCGGATGTCTGTTTTCGTGTAATGTGGTTGGTAACCATTTGACAGTTACTTTCGACATTTGGAATAAGTTAAAACTGCTTTTTGATTGGTTTGTATGGTGATTTACGCCGCTTTAAACTAGTGTTCGATTTTCCCTGAACAGTGAATCAGTCCGACAATCCTGAGCTTTAAGAATGGAAAGACATTATTACCATTCCTTGCTAGGCCAGGCCTGTCATCGAACCCGCACTCTCCCTCATCCGAGGCAGATGCTCTACTACCAGACGGCATTACTTTTTAAATATATAATATATATATATATTATATATATTGATTGGGGTTTAACGCCGTTTTCAACAATCTTTCAGTCATATCACGGTGGCCAGTTCACCTACTCATATGTTTCCTGGTTTTCTCACACCTGTACTCCACACAACATACTTTCCAAGCAACTGGCTGCTTTTCCACATATATTATTAGACCATTGGTGAAAGACGAATGACGCTTGTCACAGCGACTTTTGTCAAACGTCGGAAAGAATGTTGGCCGAGTTGGGGCTCGAACTCACAACCCCTGGATTGACAGATTGCGTCGCTACCGACTGAGCTACCGGGACTCCGCAAATAAATATATATATATTACCTGGCGTGTTATATTCAATTCGGAAAAACTAAGACATTGTACGTTCGGTCTTCAACAATGAAATTCGTCGACTTCGTGAAACGAGTTTCACTGTTGTGATGATAGCGTGATAACAGTGTTTGCTGAATTTCTCCCTTACAACGACAAAATACAATTATCAGGGAAATTCCACTGAATGTCGCGGCATTGAAAAGAAACCGACTATCATTTACAGGACATTGTCGTGGTCGTATTGTACATATGACACCGGAACGAATCGGGACGACTCTATTCCCACCTTATACTTTCTCTATACTCATCAAGTGTTAGTTGAGTCAGTGCGAAGAATGAATGCCCAGATTAGGGTTGCGATGATGCATATCTTGCAAAATGCAACCCTTGTGCTGTCAGTCCATATACAATTCAATGAGGAATATTGGTTCCGAAACTAATGCGATTAGACATATCTTGCAAAAATGCAACCCTTATGCGGTCAGTCCGTATCAATTCAATTAGAAAAATTGTGTCCGAAACTAAAACTTTTATCTGATCAGACTATTTTGATCAAGTTCTACTAGATTGTTCAGTAGCTAATAAAGCATTTATTTATTTATTTATTTTATTTATTAATTTATTTATTTATTTATTTATTTATTTATTAATTTATTTATTTATTTATTTATTGGGGTTTTACGCCGCTTTCAACATTAGTTCAGTTATATCACGGCGACAGTTCACTTAGTCATGATCCCTGGGTAAACAAACCAGTACTAGGCTAGAAAATGTGCCTTGCCTAAGGACACTCCACCATGACTGTTGTGCCGCGACTGGGGATCGAACCCGGGACACCTGGTTTCGAAATCCCCAACGCTAACCACTCGACCACAGCGGTTTCCCAATGTAGTTATTAGGCCCCGGAATTGGAATATCTGTCCTCAGGAATAATCTATCTGCTCCAAAAAAGACACATTCTGAGCACATAGTATAGTTTTATAGTTACGGAGATATTGTTTTGAGCACCCTTTTCATTGCTGTGTGCCGAGACCGTTCTCGAAGTTTAATCCTTTCCCCCATACAGACGCTTTCTGAAGCATCTGAAGCAGGCGACGTTCGAAAATAACGTGGTAAAAAGGAGAAATTGCTCATTATGAGCAATTTCTCTTTTTTCCACAATGTTTTCAATTCTATTTTTAAATGAAAGTCGTCTGCAGCCGGTATGTTGTATTGTATGTTTTGGTCCTGTTCTTTGATGGCGTCTTTCCCAGGGAATTCGGTCTAAGTAGTAAATGTGCTTGGTTTGTGTAGGAGACAGATAAATTTGTTATTGAGACTATCTACTATAAAAACCATAATAACGTGATACAAGTTTATCTATAACTTTATAGCCTTCATTATCATTACCATTATACCACGACACGATCAAATGACTCCTGAGACGGTATGATATGTATATGGCGTCTGGTTCTAAAAAATGAAAGGAAAAAAATACAATATCAAGTCAGTTTGTAGAGAACAAGTTAAAGGAAGTAAACTGGTATTTTCCCAACCATATCTCTCTCATAACTAAACACACCCTTTGTTGTGGGTACTTAAAATAATTGTCTCTCTGAGACGACTTTTCTGACTACCCATAACAAAGGGCTTCAGTGTCAAATTCAGGTTTTTGAACGCGAAAAATGACCCTTATCTAGCGCTCTGAATTGGGCGTCAATCTAAATGGAAACATTTGGACAGTACTGTACTCTGACGGGTCGGTGTTTAGCAAGGGGGATCTTTAGAGCCAATTGCTATAGTAGGCGAATTCCGAGGACACTCATCGAAATCTAGACTGGAATCAGTCCCTATTGTTAAAGTCGTAGATCTACTACAATATCGGCGATGAATGACTTCAAATATCTCTTTCTACAGTATCTCTCCATTACTGAACACACTTGTTTAAGTAGTTTACCCTGGTCGAGCATCTCCACGGTCTACCTGGTATGGTATGTATGTGGTTTAGTGTCTACCTGGTATGGTATGTATGTGGTTTAGTGTCTACCTGGTATGGTATGTATGTGGTTTAGTGTCTACATGGTATGGTATGTATGTGGTTTAGTGTCTACCTGGTATGGTATGTATGTGGTTTAGTGTCTACCTGGTATGGTATGTATGTGGTTTAGTGTCTACCTGGTATGGTATGTATGTGGTTTAGTGTCTACCTGGTATGGTATGTATGTGGTTTAGTGTCTACCTGGTATGGTATGTATGTGGTTTAGTGTCTACATGGTATGGTATGTATGTGGTTTAGTGTCTACCTGGTATGGTATGTATGTGGTTTAGTGTCTACCTGGTATGGTATGTATGTGGTTTAGTGTCTACCTGGTATGGTATGTATGTGGTTTAGTGTCTACCTGGTATGGTATGTATGTGGTTTAGTGTCTACCTGGTATGGTATGTATGTGGTTTAGTGTCTACCTGGTATGGTATGTATGTGGTTTAGTGTCTACATGGTATGGTATGTATGTGGTTTAGTGTCTACCTGGTATGGTATGTATGTGGTTTAGTGTCTACCTGGTATGGTATGTATGTGGTTTAGTGTCTACCTGGTATGGTATGTATGTGGTTTAGTGTCTACCTGGTATGGTATGTATGTGGTTTAGTGTCTACCTGGTATGGTATGTATGTGGTTTAGTGTCTACCTGGTATGGTATGTATGTGGTTTAGTGTCTACATGGTATGGTATGTATGTGGTTTAGTGTCTACCTGGTATGGTATGTATGTGGTTTAGTGTCTACATGGTATGGTATGTATGTGGTTTAGTGTCTACATGGTATGGTATGTATGTGGTTTAGTGTCTACCTGGTATGGTATGTATGTGGTTTAGTGTCTACCTGGTATGGTATGTATGTGGTTTAGTGTCTACCTGGTATGGTATGTATGTGGTTTAGTGTCGAATATAGAAATCTCCACGGTCTACCTGGTATGGTACGTATGTGGTTTAGTGTCTACCTGGTATGGTACGTATGTGGTTTAGTGTCTACCTGGTATGGTACGTATGTGGTTTAGTGTCGAATATAGAAATGTTCGCTCCAAAGGAATATGGAAAAAAAAATGTTTTCCTCTTTCGAGCACTGACAGAACTTTTTTTAATTATTTTCTATCACGGAATATTGAATTACTCACGCGAATAAATAATAAGTTAACTGGAACTGTTTCTCTTTTTAGATGTATATGTCGTGACATTATAATAGTTAACCCTTATCCTGCTATACGACTTATAAGCATATATTCATGTTATAGTCAGCCATGTCTAGCGATTTACAACTTGGTCGAGCCTGTGCATCCGTTGTCATAGTGATAAACTGGCAAAGCAATCCTAACTAACTGCCCAATTTCAATAAGTCGACTCTTCCATGTTGTCTGAGAGGCAAACAATGCAGATTTCAGGAAAGACAGCTCATTACGAGTTGTCTCACCTGAATATGCATTGTTTGCAAAAGCCTTTAAATGCCGTAGGCAGCGAAACAGTTAAGTGGTATATTGAAATCGGGGTCTTGTCCTCAGAGCTTCTAAGGTTTCTTAATTAAAAAAACACCATAATTATAATATCAATCTCTTGGGAATCAATATGGAAGAATAGCAGAACGAGATTCCCAAAATATAATATATAAAATGTCAAATTGGAACCGTTTGATAACTTCATAATAAATAGCTTTCATGTAGAGATCTCCTTTCTCTATTCTTTAATTTGTCTTCCCATGACCGTCTTGGTGGTGAAGTGGTCCGCCTCGAGTGCGGTAGGTCGCGGGTTCGATCCCAGGTCGACTCATACCAAATACTTTGAAAATGGTAGTAATGGCTGCCCTCCTTGGCGCTCAGGGTCGCGGGGTTAGCATTACAATTGATTGTCTGGTGTCAGGATAAATGGACCAGTAGTACTGATTGATAACATACCCAGGAAACGCCGTGATATAACTGGAACAATGTTGATAGTGGTTTAAAACACTAAGCAATCAATACTTCAAACATCATCCACGGTAGATAGGAACAAAAGTCTTTGTCATAAAACCATCTGTTTGGAGGCGTTCCCGTCAATAGTTATTGGTAATTGTGTTCCTGGGGACGACACCTGATTTGATTACTAATAACATCAGGGACCAATGTGACACCAGTCCTTCTTGCAATTTTAGAATTATTGACATAATAATAAATAATAAGATAATAAGATAATGTAAAGTCAGTTTTTGGTTATAACCGTTCTTCGGGGGTATTTCAAGACGTTTGACTGACTATATAGCGAACGGTGAAGATCCTGATCAGTCTGCACAGAGGAGGAAGAGGAGGCGACTAATCTGGATCGTCACTTATCTGCAGGTGCAGAAGGTCTATTTTCGCGTGACGTGGGTCATAGGGTCATTGTGGTCACTGGGCTCTGTCGCTTTACGCTTTATCATGTTTTATCATGATTGTTAACGGTCTATGTACGGTCTATTTACTGGGCGGATGGCCGATAACGAGGCACGAACTGTTCACACTAGTCCAACATACAACAACAACACCAGCAGACGACATTGTAATCATCTCGACACAACTAGGGAATCATTCTATAACTGATAGTTGAATTATTAAAAAGAGCTGGATATTCTAAACTTACCTTTAAAACCAAGGTTAGATAAACCCGAGACTATTTTGTCTCTGGGTGGTGACAGTGCATCGACCTCGTGATTTAGAGGGTGTAGGTTCGATTTTATTTTTCATTGTGGTTTTTACATCATTTTCAACATCATTTTAGTAATATCACGGCGAAAAGTCGCTTGGGTAAACAAACCAGTACTAGACTAAGAAATGCTCCTTGCCCAGGGCACTCCACCATGACCGCCGCGCCGCGACTGTGGATCGAACCAGGAACCACCGGACTAACATTCTCTACGTTAACTACTCTAACTACTCGGCCCTGGAAGATTGGTATTCCATTTAGTTATAAGCGGGTTCCCATTGAGGACTGAACACTCCAGTATGTGCTACTTTAAGTCTTTTCCACAGACAGACGCTTTCTGACGCCTCTGCAGCAGATGAAACATTGTGTAAACATAGAGAAAGTCACAATGTTTTCAGCTGATTGAATATGTCATTCATAGGAAGATATTTTTCATATTTTGTCAAGTTGCTTTGAAATTCGTCTGATGTAGAAGTGGATGTAGAAGTCTGATGTATGTGGGAAAGTATTGAAGCTGCACTTTGATTGGTGTATTCGCCTAGCACTCGCTCTAGTGATTGGTGTGTTAGGTGTATTCGCCTAGCACCTGCTCCAGTGTTCGGTGTGTTACAAATGTAGGTGTATTCGCCTAGCACCTGCTCCAGTGCTCGGTGTGTTACAAATGTAGGTGTATGCGCCTAGCACTCGCTCCAGTGCTCGGTGTGTTATGTGTATTCGCATAGCACTCGCTCCAGTGCTCGGTGTGTTAGGTGTATTCGCATAGCACTCGCTCCAGTGCTCGGTGTGTTGCAAATGTAGGTGTATTCGCCAAGCACCTGCCCCAGTGCTCGGTGTGTTACAAATGTAGGTGTATTCGCCTAGCACTCGCTCCAGTGCTCGGTGTGTTACAAATGTAGGTGTATTTGCCTAGCACTCGCTCCAGTGTGTGTTAGGTGTATTCGCCTAGCACTCGCTCCAGTGCTCGGTGTGTTAGGTGTATTCGCCTAGCACCTGCTCCAGTGCTCGGTGTGTTACAAATGTAGGTGTATTCGCCTAGCACTCGCTCCAGTGCTCGTTGTGTTGCACATGCAGGTGTATTTGCCTAGCAGTCACTCCAGTGCTCGGTGCGTTACCGATTTAGGTGTATTCGCCTTGCACTCGCTCCAGTGCTCGGTGTGTTAGGTGTATTCGCCTAGCACTCATTCCAGTGATCGGTGTGTTAGGTGTTTTCGCCTAGCACTCACTCCAGTGCTCGGTGTGTTAGGTGTATTCGCCTAGCACCTGCTCCAGTGCTCGGTGTGTTACAAATGTAGGTGTATTCACCTAGCACTCGCTCCAGTGCTCGGTGTGTTAGATGTATTCGCCTAGCACCTGCTCCAGTGCTCGGTGTGTTACAAATGTAGGTGTATTCGCCTAGCACTCGCTCTAGTGCTTGGTGTGTTAGGTGTATTCGCCTAGCACTCGCTCCAGTGCTCGGTGTGCTACAAATGTAGGTGTATTCGCCTAGCACTCGCTCCAGTGCTCAGTGTGTTACACATGTAGGTTTATTCGCCTTGCACCTGCTCCAGTGCTCGGAGTGTTACAAATGTAGGTGTGTTAGCCTAGCACTCGCTCCAGTGATCGGTGTGTTATAAATGTAGGTGTATTCGCCTAGCACTCGCTCCAGTGCTCGGTGTGTTAGGTGTATTCGCCTTGCACTCGCTCCAGTGTTCGGTGTGTTAGGTGTATTCGCCTTGCACTCACTCCAGTGCTCGGTGTGTTAGGTGTATTTGCCTAGCACTCACTCCAGTGTTCGGTGTGTTAGGTACAATATAAACTATGTTAGCGACATTGGTTATATTGAAGTATTTTCAAACAATACAAATTCCGACGAGTCGTCTAGTTAAGCGCTCTTTCACCCGAAATCAGCATTGTTTACCTTTTAGTCATCAACTAATATCTTATAATATGAAACATGAAGTTACCCCATTACGAAGATTGGAGAGTCTAATTTGGGACATTCAGAGTTAAATTGAAAACAAATTCAGAGTTAAATTGAAAACATCCATGTTGAACATCCGGGCAGTCGACATTTAGGGTAATTTATATAAAATGTTGGAACAAGCTTCCCGATCCATACATACAGTCGTCTGCTGCATAGACGTCAAAATGAGGGAAAAGGAGGATTAAAACAAATTATCTCAATAATCATCAACGATATTATTAAAAAGTTTTCAGAACGCAAACTCTCTTCCCTTCTCACAATGTTTCCACCTGCATGTATTTTGTATCTAGTTGTACCTTACCATTATCTGAATGTTTCATTTTAATACCAGATAAACCTTAAACATAATGACAAACCTTTTCCCTGCGTGATAAGGTCTCATTTTAGCTTGCTAAACCTCCTGATATATCCCTGGCGTCTTGTTCAGTTACAATATATACTTTTCAAACACGATATTTTAAATGTTTTTTATACGTTGCCCAAAGAAACAGTCCCAAGTTTCTTATTTAGAGGATTTGTTCCAATCTATTTCTTTCGGCGTTCTTTGAAGGCCTTAATAGCCCTCATGTATTATTCAGATTGCATGTCAAAACGAAATAAGCCCCGTCAAAACATTGACGATCGTTAGGAGCAATACGCATGCGCAGACTCGCTTCCAAGAAACCGGTTTCCGTTACCAGATTAATCGGTCTAAGACATGTTGATTTAATGACGTTTCTATTTGTGATTGGTTGGTTGCAATTATCCCAATCCTTTTGAGTTCACCGTCCTTGTGTTGGGACCAACTTCTTGCACATATAATATTATATTTTCTTTAAGAAGTAGGAAGTAATGAGCGAATAATGAATTCAAAGGCAAGACTGGTCACACAAACTTAATTCTGTCCAACATACGAAAAGACTGGCGTGTTTTGAAAGCGTTGTGGCAAAAGTAGGAATTGCTTACCACGAGCAATTTCTCCTTTTGTCGCAATGTTTTTAAGATTGAATGATAGTCAAAATCGTCTACTGCATTTTTGTTGTACTCGAGAAACGGTCAAGCACAGCTCATAGTGTTCGTAAATGTAGTGTCATTTTTAAGATTCGTATTTTGGGTTTGGAAGAGACCTTTCTTTTGAAGATAGACAAATAAAGCCATAAGGTGCCAGCACGTCTACAAAGTTAACCCTTTCCAACATATAGACGCCTTTTGAAGCCTTAAGGTGCCTTCTGACGTCTCTACAGCAGACGAATATTGAAAACATTGTGGTTAAAGGAGAAATTGCTCAAGATGAGCAATTTCTCCATTTACCACAACTTTTTTTCAATATTTGTCTTTTCATTTATAGAGGTTGCATAGGTTTGACTGAATGTTTTTAAAGTCGTCTGCTGCAGATTTGTTGTATGTGGGAAAGGGTTAACAGAGAAAAGGTTGATGAGACTGCATGAAGACACAGCCTCGGGGTACCTGAACTGCGCTAGTCGAACAGTCTGGAAAGTCGTCTTCTGCGAACACAATACATTCTGGAAATAAATGAAGACAATAATAATTTCCCCTTTTCCTGTGTGTGTCATTGTTTCTCATTTGGATCGGAAAAGTCATTGAACTCACATAGGTCCTTTATTCGTTTGTATGCGACTTTAAACATCATTTGCGTTTATCGTTTAGCAAGTTTCAACTACAATAACGACGTAGACCAAGACCAGCTTGTCTATATTATTTCGCTAGAAGTGTATCAATATGTATCAAACCTTCCCCATAAATATGTTCAAACTCACTAATTGTCCCCAGTTTACGTAGGGAACATGAATAAGTGATATAACTGAAAACATGTTTAATTGATTGATTGATTGATCGAGTGATTGATTGATTTATGTATTGATTGATTGAGTAATTGATTGATTGATTGATTGATTGATTAATTGATTGATTGATTGATTGATAGATCAATTGGGGTTTTACGCCGTTTTCAAAAAAAAATCAGTCATATCACGGCGACCAGTTCACCTACTCATATATTTCCTGGTTTTCTCACACCAGTACTCCACACAACATACTTTCCTAGCAACTGGCAACACATGTTTAAACAACATTAAAATAGTTTATCATAGGGAAACCTTAGAAGTTGCATTTCTTATTACACCACTGGAACATACATAATGTGTATTATAAACTCTATATACTAACATAGATGAAGTAATATTCATTGTAAGGTATGAGGTAGGATGGCCATGATCTGTATACACGCGCTAATAATGTTGTATATTTATAAAAAAATCACTAACTGTTAATCGGGGTCCTACGAGTAATTGCTATTGAAATAATGTTTAACCCTGTCTCATATATAGACGCGTTTTGACGCATCTGCAGCAGACGACTTTTGAAAATATTAGTCAAACGGAAAAATTGCTCACGATGAGCAACTTCTTCTTTTGGTCACAATGTTTTCAACTCTATTCAATAATTAAACTATTATTTATAGATATAATCCACATGCCTTGTCTACAAGTAATCAAAGTCGTCTACTGCAGATGTTGTGTATGTATGAAAGGGTTAATGTACATTCCCCAGTATTTGACATGTGAGACGTTCCGCGCGAAAACCAACATTCTGGACTCTGCGTAATATATCGACCAAGATCAACCTGCGCAGTCCGCACAGGCTAATTCGGGCCGATACATTCCGTCTCAGGGGGATATAAGTATAGAATAATGATTCCCGAAACAGAAAATCCACAGGAGGCGAACATTGTCTATCCGGGTAAGCCTGCGCGGCATGCTTAGGCGGATCCGGGTCAATACTTTACGCAGAGTCCTCAGTGTTGATTTTCTAGCGGGACGGCTCATGTTATCAAAGTTGTCTTCTGCAGATGTTGTGTACGCGTGAATGGGTTAATGTACATTCCCCAGTATTTGATTCCCCAGTATTTGACACGTGAGCCGTTCCGTGCGAAAACCAACTTTATGGACTCTGCGTAATATATCGATCCAGATCAGCATGCGCGGACTGCGCAGGCTAATCCGGACTGATACATTCCGTCTCAGGGGGAAAGAGGTATAAATTAGTGATTCCCGAAACCGGAAATCCACAGGAGGCAAGAAGTGTCTGTCCGGGTTAGCCTGCGCGGCATGCTTAGGCTGATCCGGGTCGATACTTTACGCAGAGTCCGCAATGTTGGTTTTCTCGCGGAACGGCTCTAAGGGGGGAATAGATAGAGTAGTGATTCCTGAAACAGAAAATCCACAGGAGGCGAAAAGTGTCTATCCGGGCACGCCTGTGTGGCATGCTTAAGCTGATCCGGGTCGATACTTTACGCAGAGTCCGCAATGTTGGTTTTCTCGCGGGGCGGCTCATATCAATATATCTGCGTAATGTATCGACCAGATCAGCCTGCGCTGTCCGTGCAGACTGATCCGGCCGACACATTCCGTCTAAGGGGGGATAGATAGAGTAGTGATTCCTGAAAGAGAAAATCCACAGGAGGCAAAAAGTGTCTATCCGGGCACGCCTGTGTGGCATGCTTAAGCTGATCCGGGTCGATACTTTACGCAGAGTTCACAATGTTGGTTTTCTCGCGGGCCGGCTCACGTAGATAATGTAAGACTGAGGTGGTAAAACAAGGAGAATGGCATTATTGCTTTCCTTGATTGCTTTTAAAGTCATCCAATCTCAGATTATCTAAAAAAAATACGCTGTGCTATATACCCTTAGCAACGACTTACCGCATAAGCACTGTATTTTGTGCGTATTTTAGGTCAGCTATTTTAAGTAAACATACTTTGCCGGATATTTTTTTAACGAGCCTTAGTTGCAACAGTTTTGCATTCACTCGGCAGTGGGATTCAGAAAGCGTTGCCGTCGTCCGTAATCTGAAAGCCCCCAACCCACGTATATTTATTTGTGTTTGCGAAAGTGCACTTCTTTCACCTGCATTTGGGGACAATGCATCAATTTGTAGCACAAGCCCTACTCTATTTACAGAAAACCCATTAAAAATTAATGGCGATGCTGTCAGTTGCAGGGTTCCATGGAATACGGCTTAATTGTGTCACATTTGTGACAAATGAATGGGGAAAATAACGCACTACAAATTTTAGCGCACGTTGTCTCTTTCACTAGGACGGCATCCTTGTTTAACACTATCTCATATAAAGACGCCTCTACAGCAGACGAATTTGAAAACATTGTGGCAAAATGTTTTCAACTCTTTTCAATAATTATAGTTTTATGTACAGAATTTTTCAATATTTTTGCAAAAATGTTTTTAAAGTCGTCTACTGCAGATTCGTTATATATGCAAAAAGGAGTAAAAACAAAAGTCCTATTTCGATATCGACATGTCTCGGGAGTTGGCTATAGAGCGAGATGACATACACGAGGGCCTTTCTTAGAAAACGTGTGACATGAATTAATTTACGAGGGTCACTCAAGACAAACCTACGTGAACGCGTAGTTCAATCTGGGTTTATATTGATAGCTACTTACTTTTTCAGTTTTAGAACATGTTTCTTTAAAAACATGCAATACTTTTCAAGCATAGAGAATATTGAGACTTGTATCATGAATTCACAAGAGTATGTGTAAACCCTTTACCACATACAGACGCTTTTTGACGCCTCTGCAGCAGACGACTTATGACAACATTGTGGCAAAGTAGAAAATGCTCATATTGTTTTCAAACACGTGTAGTCTGGATACTAACACTGTATGTCTATACAATATGTTTTATATCGAAATGTCGTAATTGTATGATGTAAGGAAACCTAAATGTTTTCCTTCTTTTTGACCAACAAACATTCTTTACAAACTCAGTTCTAGTCTCAGTAGTATCGCTTTATTACCAGTATTATCAATTTGCAGCTTTTGTTAAAGAAACGCTTTTACAATTAGAAAAGTGCGAATTAAACAAAATGAATAAGGATACCTTAATAATGCATAACGATAATTTGCTAGATATTACATGTATAATAATATATATTGTATGATTGACTGTATGTATGTTCATGTAAATATATTCCTGTGTCTCTTTTCCATCTTTCTTTAACGTTACTTGTAAAAAGCTAAAGCCACGATTTCATGCCGTTTGCTAACCAAGGTGAGTTGAGTTAGGTTTATAAAGATATATTTTTTTCAAAACGAAAGAGACCGATGACCTGACATTATGTTACAGTTTTTCAGATAATAAGGATAGGTATTCAACTCTTTTCCCCAAACGTTGTCTCTTATAATTAAAGCAAACCCTATGCTGTGGGTACTCACAACAATCGTCTCACTGAAACGATTCGTTAGATGGTCAAATAAGGATTTTAGAACATGCAAAAACGCCCCTTATCTAAAGCTATGGTTACTGAAATGTTAAGAATCGAAGCTAAAAAGAAGTTGTAAATAGTCGATATGTATAAATCACGAAATACGGTCACTGTCTATCGATCTATCGATCTGTGAATCATCAACAACTACAAAGATCGCACTCCATTGTTGTTTAATGTAAATCTATAAACAAAGGGAACCCTGAACTGTCGATTCTACGTAACGGAACCATGTATCCTCAAATTTGGATAATTCCATCATACCACATACAATATTTTGGTAAAGGTATCGAAATATGTAACAAAATACTGCGGAATAAGGCTACATTGTATGTGTAAACTAGCTGTTATTTGTCTACTAGTCCCATGAAAGTGCTTGGGAATTAGGTCTAGTATAGTAAAGATACATCTATCTATATTTAGATTTCATTACTGTCTTCCTTTTGTTTTCCCGACCTTTTCAGTCTATTCAGATTGACCTTATATCTGGGTTAGTCACGTGATCGATTTATCAATATCTGCCATAGCCAATGGTGCCGGTGGTTCTGTCTAGTTTAGCCTGGTCACATGAAAACTGACTTTCCAACATGTTATGGTCACAGCCGTTCAGAATGGCCTACCTTAGTGCTTATTTCCTTCAGAGCTTTGATGAATTATATTAACTATGGTAGCTTTGGTTATTAATGTGAAAATTAAATGACTGCAGTCTTTGGTCCACTGCATTTTGAACTAAGCCTAGAGCTTTAGATAAGGGGCATTTTGCATGTTCTAGTATCCTTATTTGACCCTATAACCCTATGTTGTGGGTACTCAAAAGAATTGTCTCAATGAGTCAATTCTTTTGAGTACCAGCAACACAGGGTTTGATTGGATAATAAGAAACATATTGTGGGGGAAAGAACTGTATACAGTACAGTGTCTCTATGTAAGCCAACCATAGAACATATACGATGGTACAGATAAAGGTAAGCAGGGCAGTAGCAGTGTTCGATGACCGCAACATTCAGATACAGTTTATTTATAACTTTTATTTAATTGACTCATTCAAACTAATACGCCGTCGATAGTGTCTGATAAATTATGTCATGAGAGTAAAAACAAAACAGTAAACAATGCAAATTATCTCTTGAAAAGGAGTCTCAGGTTCCTACAAACAATTTCAACAAATGCAAGACCGACATCACGTTCATTTACCTTTTACGTTAGCCAGCGGTGGCTAATCCACCAATCAAATTACAACTGCTAGCTACTAGTAAACATACAGCTACCGATAATCAACAAATGATCAGAAATACGAGAAAACCAACAGTATGGACTCTGCGTTATGTATCAACCCTGATCAGCCTGCACAGTTCGCGCAGGCTTATCCGGGCCGACACATTCTGCCTCGGGAGGATAGAGGTATTGAGTAATTATTGCTGAAACAAAGTCCTGAAGAGGCGAATAGTGTTTGTCAATGTTCGCCTGTGCGGCATGCTTATGTTGATCCGGGTCTATATATTACGCAGAGTCCACAATGTTGGTTTTCTCGAGGAACGGCTCGAAGGTGTTACCTAAGCGCCTTTCATATGATGTCATTTAATATCATAACGTAAACTATAATAATCCGAAGGTCTTTTCGAATTCACCCTGTACCTTAAATATTAACACTTGACAATCACCGCCTAATCGTTAATTTATGTGAGTTATTTCCCCTGTCCAGACTCATTTAATTTTGTTGACGATTACTTGATTTACTGACGCTAAAGTCAATATGAGATGACCTGTAAAACAGGCAAGTATGATATATATCTGAACAATAACTAATGCAGCGTACTTTACGAGGTCTTGTTTTTAAAGAGATTGTGTTTTACCATGAAAAACTGCTGTATTTAGGATTTATTATATTTAATATTATTGTGTTAAAACTTTATTCTACTTTACCTTTATTTAAACTTTATCATGATGAAGTCCTATAGTTGGAATCATCAATCATGATATTTAACATATTCCTATTTACTTAACAAGGTTGCCTCTGTTGAAGGCTGGAACCGATTGTGTAAACTAAAGCACCAGTCAAGAGCCAGGGCAGCCGTCGCACCTGTCCAATACGACCAGGTTCTTTACAGTTGGATACCCATCCCATCATTTTTAACGAATTATTTTTTCTCAAAAAATAATACAGTTAACGCGATCGTGTTTTTTTCCGGAAGTCACGGTTAAACTACACTTCCGCTTAGAATACACATTCGCTGCACCTAAATAGTCCTAGTATTTTTTCGATATTAAAATGACTTCTACGTGTTATTTCAATACAGTGAAGTCATAATTATACTATCGAATCATCATAGATAATCAATTTTCTAGAAAATATCAAATTAACAGTACGCGCATATATATTTCATTTGTCGGCAGGTACGTATAAGGCACGAGTATGAATTTTAGTCGTATGCCCATTCACTAGAAGTCGACCCCACGCTGTATAGAACAATGTTAATCTCACAAATATGCCACTACGCAGAGCTCAGTGAAATTGTCAGTGTGCATTTTAAACGCTCGCATCGCCGTTGTTTCTCCTTTTTCCAACATGATAACGATGATCAAAGGGGCTTTCTAATTATAGATCATGGTTTACATACGCGCGCATTCAGTTAGCTTAATATATATACGAAAGTAACGCTCATACATTGTATCAAAGTACCGTGGTGTAATGCAGAGCGTGTAGAACTTCTAAGCATGGACTATTTATGGACGCGAGTTCGAGTCCCAATTGGAACTGTTCTTTTTTTGTTTTTTTTAATTCTTATTTTATGCGATTTTTTAAACATTATAGATTTATAATAATTAATTCACTCACATGAAACATAGTTATAATATAAGCCGAAATCCTGGATCCGCACCTGGTGACGAAAACAAATCAAACTAATAATGTAAATCTCACAAATATGCCATGGGTGTTTTGACAGACTTTACGCAGAGCTCAGTGAAAGAGTTAGTGTGCATGTTAATCGCTCGCATCGCCGTTGAAATGCTACATTTACTAAAACTGTCAACTGATAAAAAAAATCTCTGGACAAAAATATTAATAATAATAAAATAGACTAAATTGTGCAATAGCATGATCAATTGCATTCATAAATTTGATTTTACAATACATGTTCAAAATAATTCGTTACCAGTACTTTCTGTACTTTGATTTATCTTAATATTCCAAATACATCCAAGTCCATTTATAGCTCGTCTGTTTTTCGAAGAAAAAAATTCGTGGTATTGTGATTCCCTTGGTGTCGACTTCTGCGTCGTCACAAAACTTTAACCTTAACTCATATCTCAAAAACAATTCAACATTCTAATGAAACTTGGTACACATGCTCCTATGAACAATACGCATGGCTATGCCAAGTTACATAACTCTGGCTTTCAATAATGATTCAGTAATACCCCTTTGCGACTTAAAAAATGCAACGAGCGTTGTCGTTGGCTTGCGGCGCTCTTGATTTTTTAAAACGCATCATTGAAAGAAGGATTTATAATGAATGAACGACTAGCGAGTAGTAGACATATGTTGGACCATGTTGTTTACAAATGAGCCGTCCCGCGAGAAAACCAACATTGTGGACTCTGCGTAAAATATCGATCCGTATCAGTCTAAGCATGCCGCACAGGCTAACCCGGACAGACACGTTTCGCCTCCTGTGGGTTTTCTGTTTCAGGAATCATTAATCTATACCTCTATCTCCCAGAGACGGAATGTGTCGACCCGGAGTAGCCTGCGTGGATTGCGCAGACTTATCTTGGTAGATACATGACGCAGAGGTCATACTATTGGTTTCTCGTGGAACGGCTCAAATGATGTTTAAAGTCGTGTTTTGCTTAACTCTAACAGCGCCAATAGAGATATTGAGGTTTTTGCAAACATTACAGATTCTTGTGAGTCAGCTCGTAACGAGCTGTCTCACCTGAAATCAGCATTATTTGCAGTTTAGTTATGCAGATATTCCAAAAATCCTTTTACGTGGGAAATGAAGTTCCAATAGTTTTGAACACGGAAAAGCCTACTTTAGGGAATCCGGTGTGGAAATGTTTAGAGCAGGATTCAGTAAACACAGATACAGATAGAACTACAGGACTAAGGGGAGTAATACATCTCTTACAGCTCAACCAAAATCTATGTTGTGATACTACAATGAATCGTCTCATTGAGTACCCACAACATAGGGTTTGATTTTAGAACATGAATCGTCTCACTAAGTACCCACAACATAGGGTTTGATTTTAGAACATGGATCATCTCACTGAGTACCCACAACAAAGGGTTTGATTTTAGAACAGAAAAAAATGCCCATTATCTAGGGCAATGTAGAATATTTGCCAAATGTTGTAAGGAACGCTATATATAACATTTTGAATCGGGGTTTTTTTTTTGGGGGGGGGGGGGGGTGCCTTATGCCATTTTCAACAGTAATTTAGTTAATAACTCATTTGTATGACCAGTTCTTATTTAGGAAATGTGCCCTGTCCATGGACAGTCAAAACGTGACCGGCGAGGCTGGGGATCCCACATGGGCTGCCCGGCCCCAAACACCAATGTATTGTGGCAATGTAAATATGCAAAATGTAATTGCGAAATGTTCTCTTTGAAACCTACATTAATGCATAAACTCAAATCGATCCTTACTTTCTTTCATTTTACAAGGAGAAATGCACGCATCGTGTTCAGATTATCTGTTTAATATAATCAAACTAAAAGATTTGTATTTCTGTTTCGCTTTCTGGTTGTTCATTTAATTAATTTGATTGACATCTTGGCAACCAAACTGCAAATCGTTTTTCTTCGATTCCTGACAAGTGCATTAAATGTTGGAGAATTCGATAGCCAGCCCACTGTGAAATTCCTCCTCAACACAGCAGAAATGGCTCCTTCTTCACTCAGGATATAAGCCGTTCCACGAGAAAACCAACATTGTGGACTCTGCGTAAAGTATCGACCCGGATCAGCCTAAGCATGCCGCGCAGGCTAACCCGGATAGACACTTTTCGTCTCCTATGGATTTTCTGTTTCAGGAATCATAACTCTATACCTATATCCACCTGAGACGGAATGTGTCGGCCCGGATTAGCAAACGCGGACTGCGCACGCTGATCTGAGTCTATACATCACGCAGAGGTCATAATGTTGGTTTTCTCGTGGAACCGCTCATATCAGGTTATAACCGTGTTTTTTTGATAAGGGATATTTTACATGTTATAACAACTTATTCGAACTTATTCCTTTAGATAATTCTTTTGAGTACTCACAATACAGGTTATCATGAGTGTCAACAGAGATAGAAAGACCTATTCACTCATCCTTGTCTAGTAGTTTGTATACTAACGTTATTAAAGTGCGGGACGGTCTCTGTCCTTCGTTACTGCAATAGTTCTGTAGACTTGACATTGCCATGTCTCTGTCCTTCGTTACTGCAATAGTTGTGTAGACTTGACATTGCCATGTCTCTGTCCTTCGTTACTGCAATAGTTATGTAGACTTGACATTGCCATGTCTCTGTCCTTCGTTACTGCAATAGTTCTGTAGACTTGACATTGCCATGTCTCTGTCCTTCGTTACTGCAATAGTTATGTAGACTTGACATTGCCATGTCTCTGTCCTTCGTTACTGCAATAGTTGTGTAGACTTGACATTGCCATGTCTCTGTCCTTCGTTACTGCAATAGTTATGTAGACTTGACATTGCCATGTCTCTGTCCTTCGTTACTGCAATAGTTCTGTAGACTTGACTTTGCCATGTCTCTGTCCTTCGTTACTGCAATAGTTATGTAGACTTGACATTGTCATGTCTCTGTCCTTCGTTACTGCAATAGTTATGTAGACTTGACATTGCCATGTCTCTGTCCTTCGTTACTGCAATAGTTATGTTGACTTGACATTGCCATGTCTCTGTCCTTCGTTACTGCAATAGTTATGTAGACTTGACATTGCCATGTCTCTGTCCTTCTTTACTGCAATAGTTATGTAGACTTGACATTGCCATGTCTCTGTCCTTCGTTACTGCAATAGTTATGTAGACTTGACATTGCCATGTCTCTGTCCTTCGTTACTGCAATAGTTATGTAGACTTGACATTGCCATGTCTCTGTCCTTCGTTACTCCAATAGTTATGTAGACTTGACATTGCCATGTCTCTGTCCTTCGTTACTGCAATAGTTATGTAGACTTGACATTGCCATGTCTCTGTCCTTCGTTACTGCAATAGTTATGTAGACTTGACATTGCCATGTCTCTGTCCTTCGTTACTGCAATAGTTATGTAGACTTGACATTGCCATGTCTCTGTCCTTCGTTACTGCAATAGTTATGTAGACTTGACATTGCCATGTCTCTGTCCTTCGTTACTGCAATAGTTATGTAGACTTGACAGTGCCATGTCTCTGTCCTTCGTTACTGCAATAGTTCCGTAGACTTGACAGTGCCATGTCTCTGTCCTTCGTTACTGCAATAGTTCTGTAGACTTGACAGTGCCATGTCTCTGTCGAAATGTTGGTATTGGTTCGGATTGGTACGACCTCCTTACACGTAACTTGTATTAACTCTTTCACTGCCTAATTTCACAAAGTCGACTCTTCGATGTTGAAAATTGGACCGGAGTTTTCGTACTATAGAAAATTAGGAAACATTTAATGTCTAAGAAGCAAACAGTGCACATTTCAGAAGAGAAAGCTCGTTATGAGCTGTCTCGCCTGAATCTGCATTGTTTGCAATTTTCTTTAACTGACTTTGGCAGCGATAAACTTGTTTAATATGTACGTGAACGGTGTACATCTTAATCAGACGGTGCGGACCTACAGACTGATCTGAATTAACACTCTCCACAAAAGTCAATTAGTACATTTTCCCACGAATGCGCTCATATAAGCTTATGGAAGACATCTGTCGACTGCGTCAGATTCCTGTATATATTTGCGAACATATAAACAATACTAGAACAACCAATTGAGTGACTTAAAAAGACCTTATACGTTTGGTAAAGTCTTACGCATCTATTGTAACCTTGATTGATGGCGGTCCATAGCATTCAGGTAAAACGGTGCGATACGTTTGACTGTCTCGCGGGAAATCACGAGAAGGCGGATCCTCCAATAACTTCGCCTTTTTCATAAACCTGACACGATGTCAGACAGCACTTGAATACTTCTCGGAACAATTTATAAAAGTATTTATCCGTCAATAGGAAGACGTTCAGAGCCATTTTTGTCCTATAATGGACGATAACGAGGACATTTAAAGTGGCATGTTGACGTTACAAGATGAGCCTCGTCACGATGAAATGATCCGTTCCACGAGAAACCAGCGTTGTGATTCTGCGTAAAGTATCGACACAGATCAGCCTGAGCATGCCGCACAGGCTAACCCGGACAGGCACTGTTCACCTCCTATAGATTTTCTGTTTCAGAAATCATTAGACGGAATGTGTCGGCCCGGATAAGCCTGCGCTAATAACGCAGGCTGATCTGGGTCGGTACATTACGCAGAGTCCATGATGGTTTTCTCGTGGAATGGCACAAATTACTTCCGGGTACAATATTTGGTCACAGTATTAGGGTCTCCCGGTGCTTTTCGTGGTATGAGTAAATGGTGAATAACCATTTCATTTCCATCATACAGACGCTCGCTAAAAGCGTTTGAGCGAAAAGTCATAAACCAAGTCATAGTAAAAACGGCATTACGGAATATTCGACTTATGAATACCGAAACCACCCAGTCTAATCAGGACTTTTTAGAACAATTAGGATCAATAGGAAACCATATAATTTAATATATATAATATTAACGCTTTCTTATAATCGAACTACATTCCCCTATGTATACGCTTTCTGACGCCCAGACGACTTTTGAAAATATTATGAAAAAAGGAGAAATTGCTCAAGACGAGCAATTTCACCTTTTACCACAATGTTTTCAACTTTAAGTAAAACAAAACTTCATTTATAGAGATTTTCCATATTTTTACCTTGAACTTTTCAAAGTCATTTGCTAAAGATTTGTTGTATGTGCGATAGGGTTAATTAAAGAAAATATGTCCGATTATCGGTTTTCGTTTTACGTGGCTACAAGGAGAACCACACACTAGTGTTGAGCAGACCTCTAGATACAGTGAGTATTTCACATCCACGAATCCTGATATGACCTTCAAACCCTATGTCGTGGGTACTCAAAAGAACCGTTTCATTGAGACGATTCTTGTTAGTACCCACAACATATGTTTAAGTTGAGTCATAAGAGAGATACTTTCGTGAAACGACAAGTAAATACACCTCCTTAACCAGTCCTTCTTTGGACAACTACGAAAGCCGTGATTGATGACAGCCAACATTCGTTCAGTGCTCAATTCCTCCTCGTGGGAAATCATAAGCAGACGGACTCCCATTTACTTCAGCTTCTTCATAAACTGACAGCAAGTAAAATGTAAGATGACACTTGGATACTGCTCAGAACAATTTGTTAAGGTATGTAACCGTCAATACGGAGACGTTTAAAGTCTCCCAGCCTTTTAATTACTGATAAGTACGGACATCTTTATCGGCACGTTGACAGAAGGAGGGCTTTTAAACCTACCCTCTGATACTGGCGATATTCAACGCATTCATAGCAGACAACTGTTGACAAATATTATGATAGAATGGAGATAAATAACTCGAAATGTTTGTTGTGCGGCATTTTGGAAAGTATTTAAAGATTGAACAAGTATCGCATTATCTTCCTAATAAAAAAGTTGAAAGAATATTTGCAATAATAAAATACACGGTTTTATGTCCAAGTAGATCGATAAAATAAAATATGATTTGAATGAGAATATTCGACATTGACACACCGTTTATAACGCAAACGGTTGCCGGAATGTTCCTTTAAGCGATAGACGAAAATTACTCCTAGACAATTGAAAATGGTTGCGTTGTATTTTACGATGGCAAGGGACAATAAATTTCACCTTTCACTTTAAGTAATTGCAAGTTTCAGAGGACTCGTTTGATTTTAGTCTGTAGAGGGAAAAGGGCAAGACAAAGATACCCCTGTTATAAATGCAGTGAGCAAATTGCTTCACCTACAGGTTGTGGAATCGCGTGTAACTATCTATAGACATCTGCGTAATGTATCGACCAGATCAGCCTGCGCTATCCGCGCAGACTGATCCGGTCGACACATTCCGTCTTAGGGGGATAGATGTATAGAATAGTGATTCCTGAAACAGAATATCCACAGGAGGCGAAATGTGTCTATCCGGGTAGGCCTGTGTGGCATACTTAGGCTGATCCGGGTCGATACCTTACGCCACAATGTTGATTTTCTCACGAGACGGCCTACACATTGATTATTGCAAAGCTACGCCCCTGATCTCAAACAAACGTAAAACATAATGCATTCATTGACGTTGCTGGTTGAAAGGGCTGAATCATGCAGTACGCGTTAAGTGGAGCTCAGAAACGACCGTGTGTTTGTAATTTTCCTACCCATTTAACCGTCTCACACAGAGACGGTTTCTGACGCTTCCTGACTCCTCGGAATACTTTTTGAAAACACTTAAGATGAGCAATTTCTCCTGTAGCCACAATTTTTAAATTTTTATTAGTTATGTGTTAGTTTTTATTTATGGAGAGTTTCCATATAAATTTAAAATCGTCTGCTGCAGATTAGTTGTATGTGGTAAAGGTTAAAGGTTCTTTTTCCGTTGGCGAAGTTCGCATGAAACAACCAGATATATTCTCAAAATGGTTGTATATGGGACAGACGTCACTGCAAATTCGCCAACGTAATAGTGATTTGTCCTGAAATTTACTGCCCTCTAGAAACGTCTCGAGCAGACAATTCAAAGGAATGCTCATTTAATAGACAAACAGGAAATATTATATCCGTGAACAGAAGAGACATGTGCGAGTCAATGTAACAGAGCTCTAGCTAAGGGGCGTTTTTCATGTTGACCCTATAACCCTATGTTGTGGGTACTCAAAATAATTGTCTCAATGAGACAATTATTTTGAGTACCAACAACATTTGGTTTGATTGGATAGTGGGGAAAGAGCTGTCGTTGTCTTGACCTCTGGATGCATACATACCGTCTTACCAGAGTCTTCACTGTCCGTCTGTACGTATTCCAACAAATGACAGTGTATCCTCTTTCTGTCCTGATAACAAATATTTGCATTACTGAAGATGTGTTTCACTTCTTTTTCGAATGTCCTATCTATGCCGATTAAAAGATGTATCCTGGATAAATAACAGGATTCTAGACAATGTTTAAAGAATATTAAATACAAATAATCAGTCTGAATTCTACAATATTGCAACATTTCTTCAAAGCTCATCCAATTTAAATAGGATTTTATTTTCCAGAATATTAATGATAACTAGCTTTATATGTCAGTGTTATGTATTTCATCAGTTTTGGTTGTGGCCTAAATTACGGATCTTGTGCGATCCAGTCCGTCTGTACGTATGTGAGATCAAGAAGTTAATTTGGAGGAAACGCTTGAGTTTTTACCTCTCTGTTTTATAATTTACAATATCAGTGTGTCTGATGCCGTAACCGAGATGCACTTTCTCACATACATACTCTTTCTCACATACAGACAATTTCTTACATACAGACACTTTCTCACATACAGACACTTTCTCACATATATACTTTCTCACATACAGACACTTTCTCACATAGACACTTTCTCACATGCAGACACTTTATCACATAGACATTTTTCACATACATATACTTTCTCACATACAGACACTTTCTCACATACATATACTTTCTCACGTAGACACTTTCTTACATACAGACACTTTCTAACACACTGACACTTTCTCACATACAGACATTTTCTCACATACAGACACTTTATCACATATAGACACTTTATCACATACAGACACTTTCTCACATACATACTCTTTCTCACATACAGACACTTTCTCACATACATACTTTTTCTCACATACAGACACTTTCTCACATAGACACTTTCTCACATAATGACATTTTCTCACATAGACACTTTCTCACTTACAGACACTTTCTCACATAGACACTTTCTCACATACTGACACTTCCTCACATATACACTTTCTCACATACATATTCTTTCTCACATACAGAAACTGTCTCACATACAAACACTTTCTCACATACAGACAATTTCTCACATAGACACTTTCTCACATACAGACACGTTCTTACATAGACATTTTCTCACATACAGACTCTTTCTCACATAGACACTTTCTCACATACATATACTTTCTCACATACATATACGTTCTCACATACAAACACTTTCTCACATAGACACTTTCTCACATATACACTTTCTCACATACATAAACTTTCTCACATACCGAAACTTTATCACATACATACTTTTTCTCACATACAGACACTTTCTCACATAATGACATTTTTCACATAATGACATTTTCTCACATGGACACTTTCTCACATACAAACACTTCCTCACACATGCACTTTCTCACATATATATACTTTCTCACATACAGACACTTTCTCACATATACACTTTCTCACATACATACTCTTTCTCACATACAGACACTTTCTCACATACATATATGTTCTCACATAGACACTTTCTCACATACAAACACTTTCTCACATACAGACACTTTCTCACGTATACACTTTCTCAAATACAGACACGTTCTTACATAGACACTTTCTCACATACAGACTCTTTCTCACATAGACACTTTCTCATATACATATACTTTCTCACATACATATACTTTCTCACATACAAACACTTTCTCACATAGACACTTTCTCACATATACACTTTCTCACATACATAAACTTTCTCACATACAGACACTTTCTCACATACAGACACTTTTTCACATACAGACTCTTTCACACATACAGACACTTTCTCACATATAGACACTTTCTCACATATAACTTTCTCACATACAGACACTTTCTCACATAGACACTTTCTCACATGCAGACACTTTCTCACATAGACATTTTTCACATACATATACTTTCTCACACACAGACACTTTCTCACATACATATACTTTCTCACGTAGACACTTTCTCACATACAGACACTTTCTAACACACAGACACTTTCTCACATACAGACATTTTCTCACATACAGACACTTTCTCACATATAGACACTTTATCACATACAGACACTTTCTCACATACATACTCTTTCTCACATACAGACACTTTCTCACATACATACTTTTTCTCACATACAGACACTTTCTCACATAGACACTTTCTCACATAATGACATTTTCTCACATAGACACTTTCTCACTTACAGACACTTTCTCACATAGACACTTTCTCACATACTGACATTTCCTCACATATACACTTTCTCACATACATATTCTTTCTCACATACAGACACGTTCTTACATAGACATTTTCTCACATACATACTCTTTCTCACATAGACACTTTCTCACATACATATACTTTCTCAGATACATATACGTTCTCACATACAAACACTTTCTCACATAGACACTTTCTCACATATACACTTTCTCACATACATACTTTTTCTCACATACCGACACTTTCTCACATACATACTTTTTCTCACATGCAGACACTTTCTCACATAATGACATTTTCTCACATAGACACTTTCTCACTTACAGACACTTTCTCACATAGACACTTTCTCACATACAGACACTTCCTCACACATACACTTTCTCACATACATATACTTGCTCACATACAGACACTTTCTCACATATACACTTTCTCACATACATACTCTTTCTCACATACAGACACTTTCTCACATACATATATTTTCTCACATAGATACTTTCTCACATACAAACACTTTCTCACATACAGACACTTTCTCACATATACACTTTCTCATATACAGACACGTTCTTACATAGACACTTTCTCACATACAGACTCTTTCTCACATAGACACTTTCTCATATACATATACTTTCTCACATACATATACTTTCTCACATACAAACACTTTCTCACATAGACACTTTCTCACATATACACTTTCTCACATACATAAACTTTCTCACATACAGACACTTTCTCACATACAGACACTTTTTCACATACAGACTCTTTCTCACATACAGGCACTTTCTCACATATAGACACTTTATCACATAGACACTTTCTCACATACAGACACTTTCTCACATACATACGTATTTTGACGCATCTGCAGCTTACAACTTTTGAAAACATTGTGGCAAAAGGAGACATTGATCATAATGATTGATGTCTCATACTGTCACAATGTTTTCAACGTTATGCAATAATTGTTTGTTTCATTTATAAATAGGAATTTTCAATTTTTTTCATTCGCAACTGCCTCGTTGGAGTAGTGGTAGAGAGTTCGCCTCGGTGCGGGAGGTCACGGGTTCGGTCCCCAGTCAGGTCGTACCAAATACTTAAACAATTATAGAAATGACTGCCCTCCTTTGTGCTCAAGGTTGCGGGGTTAGCATTACGACTGACTGGCTGGTGTCAGGGTAAATGGACCAGTGTTACTGCTTACTTACCTAGGAAACGCCTTGATATAAGTGAAGATTGTTAAAAGTGGCGTAAAACACCAAACAATCAAAGTCAACTGCTGCGAATGTGTTGGGTTTAACCCCTTTTGATGTGTTGAGTAGGACAGGGAGGGTTTAACCCCTTTTTTGCCTGATGCGAATCATAAAACATTTTGGCATGTGAGACACTCGTCTCATTCTGCATTCGAAAATATTGTTGACTTGGTTTTTCTCATCAGAATCGAATTAATAGAAGAGACTGCAGTATTACAGTGGAAGGTCAAATGAACGTTTGGCATGCCAAGGTTATCTATTACTTCATCAATGACGATAACATTCCAAAATAATCGAAATCAGCAAAAATCGAACTTCGATTGATTTATAGACATCATAAACGAACTCTGAAAGCGATCTCTGTGCTCATCCGTTCGGTAAATTTGAGAACGAAATTGATTCTGACCAAACACACACTTGATCACAAAGTCTGAGCATGGAGTATAATTTAAATTTTGAAGCCTTGTAAAGCCATTATAAGTGTTTATTTCATCTAATTTCTTTATAGTTTGGGTTTGTGTCGTCTTATTGACCCCCACCCCCTCGAATCACACACATATACACAAATGAGCCGACCCACGAGAAAGCCAACATTATGGTCTCTGCGTAATGTATCGTCCAGACCAGCCATCGCAGTCCGCGCAGACTAAGCCGGCCCGACACATTCCGTCTCAGGTGGATAGAGGTATACAGTGATGATTCCTGGAACAGAAAATGTATAGGAGGCGAAGGGTGTATGTCCGGGTTAGCCTGCGCGGCATGCTTATGCTGATCCGGGTAGATACTTTACGCAGATTCCACACTGTTGGTTTTCTCGTGGAACGTCTCATATATGGACTAGGATCAATTAAGTAAATCGCGGTAATAGATTGATTTAATAACACTGGAAAGGTAGAGAGAGTCCCCAGAGACGCGAGGGCGTCCGTTTTATGCTAACCAGGGCGATGATTAGATTCAAACAAGCCTGCCTCAACACGAATTGCTTTTGTTTGAATGAAGTTTTTGGCCGCCTTAAACTCTATTTCCGTTACATCACGGCGTATTCTGGGTATGTTGATAATACTTCCGGTATCATTTATACTGACACTGATGCATCCCCGCAACGCCTAGCAAGGAGGAAAGCCAGTGATACATTTTAAAAAGAATGACTCGCCCGGGGATCCAACCCTCTATTTCAAAATCGCAGACGATTTTAAACTGGCCTATCAGATAAACGCCTCTCTGGACAGACATTTTATGTAAATCACGAACATCGCATTCCACGTTTGATTGATATATGTGAGTGGACAACTGTCTGGTCTCTTGATAGACGAGGGAGTCTGTTTTGTGGCAGTGGGAGTGTTACAATATATCTGGAGAATATGCAGTCTATGATAATAGGAAACACGGATTTTAATAATTTGTCTGATTCGGACGACATTTTACCCTTGCAACATAAAACATAGGAATATAGTATGATTGTGGGAAAGGAGTGAAATTGTCATCTCTCTTTCTCTCTGTCTCTGTCTCTCTCTCTCTATCTCTGTCTCTGTCCCTGTCTCTCTCTCTCTCTCCCTGTCTCTATCTCTCTCTTTCTCTCTGTCTCTATCTCTGTCTCTCTCTCTCCCTGTCTCTCTCTCTCTCCCTGTCTCTCTCTGTCTTTCTCTCTCTCTGTCTCTCTCCCTGTCTCTCTCTCTCTCTCCCTGTCTCTCTCTCTCCCTGTCTCTCTCTCTCTCCCTGTCTCTCTCTCTCCCTGTCTCTCTCTCTCTCCCCTGTCTCTCTCTGTCTCTTTCTCTCTCTGTATCTCTCTCTGTCTATCTGTCTCTCTCTGTCTGTCTGTCTGTCTGTCTGTGTGTGTGTGTGTGTGTGTGTGTGTGTGTGTGTGTGTGTGTGTGTGTGTGTGTGTGTGTGTGTGTGTGTGTGTGTGTGTGTGTGTGTGTGTGTGTGTGTGTGTGTGTGTGTGTGTGTGTGTGTGTGTGTGTGTGTGTGTGTGTGTGTATGTCTCTCTCTCTCTCTCTCTCTATGTCTATCCTTCTGTCTCTCGCTCTCGCTGTGTCTCTGTCAGTCTGTCTGTCTGTCTTTCTCTC